>QTSX02007170.1:0-166906 GCA_014839935.2 Entomophthora muscae | reverse complement strand
TAAACAAATTTATGTAGTTTGGTTTATTATAGTAGAGCTGAGATAAAATATCAAAAGTTTACTCTTTCGAGGACAACTTACTTCGATAATTATCTAAAGTTTTGTATCAGCCCACTTAAATTAACAACAAAAATCCCAATAAAAGTCAAATTATATCTAAATAATAAAATCATAAAAAATGGTGTGCAGAACAAAGCTGTCATTTTATTTATTTCAATGATTAATTATAGGGAATTATTTAGCTCTGATTGGCAGGAATTAATTTGCATCGTCAGTCTAGAATTTTTTGGTTTAAGGGCTGCTTATTTTAAACGTTTCACATTCCGTCATATGTCAGTAGTTGCTAAGCAACATGACAAATATTTGACGTTGGATGTTGAGAGAGAAATGCAACCCTGTAGTGAAATGACGCAACCGCAACACAGATAGCTTTAGATCACATCAAAAGCTAAGATAAATCATGCTCAGCTTGGATCCGAAATGCTATATATTAGGTTTACTCAAACCCTCAGCTTCTATTACCTTGCCAGCTTTTCTTGTGCTGCTCTAGCTCCGCTTGGTCCTCTTCCATCACTTGGATGTATGTTCCTGGTCTGCCGCCTCCTCCGCTGCCCTATTGATTTGGTACTTGATTATTTGTATCAATTACTAACTATTTGAAATAATTTCGACATCTTTAGTGCCCCTGGAATCCTTGTGATTCTAGGTTCTTGTGTCCTTGTGTTTCATGTTTCGGGTGTCTCTGTGGTTCTGGTGTGTGGTTCATTCTCGTTTTGTTCTGTTTCCTGTGTGGTTCATTCTCGTGTTGTTCTGGTGTGTGGTTCATTCTCGTGTGTTTCTGGTGTGATTCATTCTCGTGTGGTTCTGCTTCCTGTGTGTCCTTGTTTACTGTGCTTGTGGGTGTCCCAAGCAGCAGGTTGTTTGCTGTTAGAGGTGCCGCTAATGCTGCGGAAGCAACCTGTTCTGCTATATTTGGTTGCCTTGAAGAGATCGATATAATCACTTACTCTGGCGGTGGCTGTTTTACCAAGAGTGACTTTTCCTCGTGGCAGAATAAAATACTTACTGGTATACATCCTGGCCCTCTAGCGATTCATGCGCCTAAAAATGCTATAGAGCACAATTTCCCTAAAAGTAGCCCATCAACTGCAGCCCGCCCTTTTGCCAAAACGCTACTTTCAAGGCTTGACTGCTTGTGTAATCGACGCGCGCTTATAGCAATTAGCTACTAAAGCAATCAGATTATCATATAAATAAAATCACAAATTTAATGGCCCATTTGTTTTAATTTTATCTTATTTAATACTTTGAATATTTCAATGAGTAAAATTCAATCTCATAATAGTCTTAAAATAAAAGCGGTAATAAAACTTATATATCTGCTGTACAAGTCAAATCGAAAAATTCCTTAATTTATCCAGAATTTCTTATTACTCAAGAAAGTCTGCTTATTTTTATTGGATCTTATCCAGGATATATAATCTCTTAATAGTTCTTTGAAAATCCTGCTAGGATTAAAGACTTATTATATCATAGATCTTATATCCCTTAAATAATCTTTTAAAGCCACGTCTGCATACTGCTTTATTTTGAAAATCCAGAGTTTGATTACGTATTTATTTCAAATAAAATCATTTTTGTGTTTCATATACTATCTGGAATCGAAAGGTCTTTACTTGAGTTATCCATAAAGTTTAATATACTTAAAAACTATACCTTTTTGTTAGCGTAATCTCTAATACCACAAGTATTATTTAGCCCGTGCTGAATAAACTTTATTACATTTATATAAATTCCAAACTATTCAAGCAACAGAAAACTACAGTAAGGTTTATGTAAGATATCATATTAGTTTAAGCTTGCCTTTTCATAGCAAAACTAATTTTTTACAAGGGTTTATAATCGCTGAAATACTTTTTTATGAAATTTTCTGGTGTGCTTCACCTTTTAAAAGTATCAAGGTAATGGTATTACTTAATACTCAAAAAAACAACTCCCTGCTTTCTGATTTTTATCTTTACTTTTTTATATAGCTCTTTTTAAAGCCGGAGTAAATATTTGGCGTTTAAACTAAATTTTATTTATAAAATCATTTATAAGATATCAATATTTCTTTTTTCATCTATAAATTGTTTCAAGATTTCTGTTATTGAGAGATATACTTTATTGATTTTGATGAGGAGCAACTTATGGGGAAGCTTCAAATATGGAATTAAGAAGAGGAAAAGCATATTTTATTGATAATACTTTAGACTTATATAGCTTGTGCTGTGGTAGGGAATTGAGCCGGATCAAAAATAAGGATGGTCATGTGCAAAATGGATTCAAGTTGCTGGATACCTGGACAAGTCATGTGATATTGGTTTGTTGCCTTTCCCAGTATGTTGAACTGTATATTGGATTGGCACCAAACCGGGCAATGACTGAATGTTAACTGTGTTGGTGACAACCAGAATATCAGTACTTCCAGCTCCTTGACAATTTATATATGTTTATTTTAGGCTAGATGGTTGCCCTGTCCAAGGACAGATATAAAATTAAATATAATATATTGTTGCAACATCTACAAGTTCTCTCTCTTGGGGAAGTAATTTACCAACTGATCATTAGGTTGGTGGCACCCTTATCAACCACCCATCTTATATGGTGATCAAAGCTTTTGAATCCTAAATGGAACATTGCTTGGATAAGCCCCATGACAGTCATGATGTAAATGGACAGTATGTGGCTTCCCATGATACTATATAATACTCTAAACTCATAGCAATGAAATATCATTATATGCTTAAAGTTTCCCCTTTATTTTATTTATATACTTTGTAAGGATTTCTGGATATTGACTAATTAACAGATTCAAAAAATTAATGCAAGTCAGCAGTTAATCACTCTTAGGAATGGTTTCAACAAAATGATGTGGGACGCAGGATTGTGGAATCAATGATCAAATCATATCCTGGCATCAACAAATTCATAAATTACAATTAATTAATGGAACATGCAATTACTGCCTCTTAATTAGTTCACTTCAACAATCACCTCAAACATGCTTCTCATAACAATTACTATTCTAAACTTTAGTTATATCCTAGAACAAAAGGGCTGTCATAAGAACCATTGTCTGCATTACATCTAGAAGAGTCCAAAATGGACTGGGCTTTCAGGCCAAACACTCTAAGATAAAAGGCTCTGAGTTCATTGTATTAGAGAGGCTCTGATTGAGGAACAATCATCTCCACCAACTAGTTGCCAGTCAGGCTAGCTAGCCCTGGAAGTGGCCCAGGTAGACAGAAAGGATACCAATCTTTGGAAGATGTCAATTTAGCCTTCTGTTAAAACCACCCCAAAAAGGATGGGCCTCCTGCCGTGCGGACCTAATGTTACTTCAGTCTCTTTTAGCGTCATGAGCTAACTTGGATAAAACACGGGCAGGCGGGCCACCTTAAAGCCAGTCCAATAGAATAAAAGACTGATGATTCCTTATTAACTTGATGATTGATCCAAGTCTTACTTCCTTAATGAAATCCTCTCTTAGGCTTTATTAGTGGAGAGCAAAAGATGATACTGTTGTCATACAGTATAATTATTTATAGTAAAATATAGAGACAACTATGAACCTATATCCAGAAGTAGGAAGAATCGTCCCAATTCCTTTGGCCTTGGGCCCTGTAAGCCTTGCTAATTCTGATGACAACAAAATATTACAGGCCAAAGATTACACCAAAGTCACAGGTTCTCTGTACTTTCCTAATGTTAGAAGACTTAGGATATCAGCTGGCAGATGATAAAATACCATGGTTTGCAATTGTATGACATACTTCCAAGAAGCATAAACTCAATAGTGGTAGCAGAAGATATGTTATCCACACCTATGCAACCTAAATTAAAACTTCCTCCAAAAAAGAACCTATCAGATAGCACTCTTCATTGGCTGTAGAAGATATGAAAAAGGTTGGTACGTCTTCACAGGATATACTGTATTCAAAAATATCCTCATACTAGCCTGTCAAGGATGTTATCCCTTACTCAAATAATTTATCAAATATTCTTTTATGCACAAAAAAACAATCAGAAATAGGGTTATTTAATGATTTTTAAAGTTAAAGACTGTTAAAAACACTTTTCAAAGCTGGGATTATGCCCAGAACCCAAGTCTTAACAGTAATGTTACTGTTACCATAATGCAATGTTTTATACCAGGTCTTTATCAGCATCTTATTGAACTGTCATTTGAAACACATCAAAAATTCTTAAACAGATAAAAAAATATAGTACAGTAGTTTTCAAACCTGTTAATGTAAAAAAATAAAATTCTGTCTAGAACACATAGGTTCAGTTTCAACAAATTTCAATTGGAACCAGTTGAAGGCCAATTTACTCAAAAAAACTTCCATTTATATAGGTCTATAAAACAAGAATAGTCAATCACACAACAAAATTAAAGTTAAATACCAAATTCTAGAAATGAGAGAACAGACAAAAGGAACCCATATTCAAAACAAACACAAACCAGTCACATCCTGAAGCAATCAGCATCAAATGGGATAATTATTGTGTAACAAAAATGATTCAAACAGATAATAAATGGGCTAGTCACAAAAGTGATATTTTCAAGTACAAAAAACTCTTTTTGAAAATATTGATTATTTTTGGGACTCAAAATGAGAATAGTGGATTTCAAGAGAGAATATAGCAAAATCTATTCATTGAACCACAGCATTATTATCAATGTATGTGATTCTAAATTTAGCCATTTATGCTGAGAGAATGTCTCAGATAGGACCACACAATTAAATAAAATCAATACAATAAGGAATTAATTTGCTTTTCTGTTTTTAATAGAATTTCATTTATTTCTTTATAATAGTATACAAATGAAAATAACTTTTATATTGTTGATGAGCAATATCAGGAGCTATTTTAAACCCAGGTTTCTGAGAAAGAGAGAACAACTGACACAGCCATCATCTATACCCAACTATACTTAAGTTGTGAGGAGATCAAGATGTATGTGTCACCAGGCCCATATATAGGTGGCTTTTCTAAAAGCCAGTATGTTGACTCCCAAGACCAGGCCCAACCCAAGCCTGTGCCACACTTTGGAGACTGGGCAACTGTGACCCCATCCAACCCAATCTAACCATCACTTGAAAATTTGGGCAAATCAAATCAAATCAAGCCTTGCCTAATCTGGGTCCCAGTATATCCAGTAGGCCCTATAAATGATAAATAGTAACCAATGAGATCATGGAAGAGATAATGAGCCTCAAACAAAGTGACATAGCATCTGAAGAACTTTCCACCTGCCTACAATTCACTGAGGCAGTAGTAAGACGTGAATTCTGAGCCCTCTTGAAGAGAGGCAGTGCAAAGCTGATCAAGAATCTAAAGAAGCAGGTTGACTCTCATATCAAGGATGTATATCCTATCATGCTTGACCTTTTACAATTTGACTTTTACCTCCAAATGGCTGAGGTCTGTCACCTACTTGGGATCCACAGTTTATTCATTGCCTGCCGCACTGCACAGCTCTGGATGCATGGGCTTTTTGTTGGAATTCTGGTTCTAACCAATTGGCTGGGGGGTGAGTGGTATGGTGACTGTTGCAGATCCTGAATGTATTAGACAAAGGAACATCCACTTAGGGTTTATAACAATGGAATGTTTGCGCAATTGCGCAATTGTCCTATTGCAACATGGTTTTACAAGTATAATATACAAATTTAGACACCTAAAAATGGGTGTTCAAAGCGTTAATCAATTGTGCATCATGTTCAGGCTTCACCTCTGAGGTTAATAATAGAACAACACAATTAGTGTTGCTTGCCTCCATTAGGCAAGCCGCGTGAAACTGGTTGTTTCTATATGTGGGCATTTTTAGTACTTATCTTACCTCTCCTCTTTTTGGCAAGTCCTTTGACCTGTGCCTCCTTTCCTCTGGTGGGAATTCCACCACCCTATAATATATAAATATATTACTATCAAATAAAATGCCAGTTTTGTCTTTATACCTTTATATTATTCTTTCCTACCAAAGGCTATCCCTATA
Source organism: Entomophthora muscae (assembly GCA_014839935.2). Lineage (NCBI taxonomy): Eukaryota > Fungi > Entomophthoromycota > Entomophthoromycetes > Entomophthorales > Entomophthoraceae > Entomophthora > Entomophthora muscae. The sequence goes on along the minus strand of QTSX02007170.1, from coordinate 160,860 downwards.
TCAACTACAGGTATAGTATCAAGTGTTAGGATTACTGGCCAACTAATTGTAGAATTATTGCAACCTATAGCCATATTTTATGATAGAGGGAGTATTTCCAGGGCTTTGGGGGTATAATGCAGAAGGGGGGCTCAGGAACATTGGTCCCTGGATGTGCCAGGATGCCCATGAAGCTTGGCTGAAAAAACAGCTAGGCTCTCCCCCTGTGTTGTGTATCCAGGAGAAAAGATCTCAGGCTCCAGTGTTCCTTGTAGGTGGTCAGGAATCTCTTGCAGAATGGATCTATTCCCCGGGGGCCTCACTCAGTGATGACTTCAGAGAGCCTGTTGTTCAAGGTATGGTTCTTGTGCGCTGGTGAAAGGCTCAGAGCTCTAGTCCATTGAGTCTTCAGGGTGTATGTCCAGTGTGAAGTAGGAATGTGTGCAGAGAGGATAAGAGATATGTTTCTGCTTTTGATCCTAGCTGAACCCTGCTTGAAATTGGTGAGACTAAGGCCTCCCTTAATTGTGCTTCCACATAGCTTCAGAGTTTTTATAGGCTGGGTTTTAGGCCTCCAGAGCACTCACTGAACTATCCTGTTCAGAGCTTGATATAAGGTTTTAGAGAGGGGAAAGGACTGTTCTGTGAACCATATCTTGGAGTAGCCCAGGGTATTGTCCACCTGAACCCTGCCAAGTTGGGTGACCAAGTTGCAGCGCCAGCTTATCATGACTTGTGTGATTTCTCTCAGTATGTTGGGTTCCATCATGTTAGTGCCAAACTCTCCCACCTTCACCCAAATTCCCAGGTGTCTTAAAGCATCAGAAGTGGTCTTGGCAACCAGGGGAGGTCTGAAACCAGGTTTACCCAGGATAATTGCCTGGGATTTACTGGATTTGAACTAATCCTGGGAAAGTTCAGAGTATCTAGTCAGGAGTGATACAAAGCACTTGGTGTTCTGTTTAGAGGAGAGTCCCAAATTCAGTCATCAGCAAATGCCTTGACTGTAAGAGGCTCCTGACCAAAGGTGGTGATCCCTTTCAGGTCCTTTCTCAAGTGCCTGATCCACAGATCAATTGCCATATTGTATAGGATTGAACTTAGAGGGCTCCCTTGTCTGAGACCTCTGGACAGGGGGATCTTATCTGTTTCACAAGGGGCTGTTGCTACCTGGATAGTGGAGTCCATGAGGCAAGAAGTAAGCCATAATTTAATGGTTGCTGGAAAAGAGTGGGCTTTCAAGCATGCATCTAGGTACTTCCAGGATACTCTGTTGTACGCCTTCTCTTAGTCCAAGAAGACAGCAACTCCTTTTTGAGAAGTGTCTCTAAGGACGCCTGACATTCTTTTCACATTACTGGTTATAGTTATACCAGGTATGAAGCCATGTTGGTTCCCATGAAGGGTATGTGGTGTAAGAGTGCTCAGTCTGTTCACCATGATCTTGCTCAAGATCTTCTGTTCTGTGTTCAAGAGGGTAATGGGTCTCCAGCTCTTGAGCTTCTTGTTGGGTCCTTTCTTGTGGATTAGAATGGTGAGTTGTTAGCTCCCACCATGGATTATAGACCCATTTTCAAGTGCAGCATTGTATACCTCAAGTAGTGTATGGTAGATGGCCTCAAAGTGGTGTCTGTAGAACTCATATGGCAGGCCATCAGCTCCAGGGGCTTTGTTCTTTGGTGAGGTCTTGACCTCATCCTCATATTCTTTCAGGTCTACAGGAAAATTCAATACATCCTGTATAGGGGTCCTTGGAACAACTGTAAGCCAGTCATCTAGTGCTGCTTGGGGAGGATTAGACTCAGAAGTATATAGATTTTTTATAAAAAATAGTTTCTTTTAATACAATTGTGCTTTTTCTACTGTTTCATCATATCCAATTACCTCTTTTAAAGCTTTTTGTAATCTTCCTGCTTTAAAATGTGATAAGAAGGCATTGGTGGTCTGCTTCCTTTTGATAGTAAGGGTAGTAGCAGCCATTGGCCTCTCTAAATTGGTTTGTAAAACTCTACCTCAGCCAAACTGTAACATGATGTGTTCCAGGCTGCCACCCATTGCGGGGAAATAGGATTTAGCTTATTTGCCTCAAGATGCTTAATTGTATAAGTCAGTCAACAATAGTGCAGTTTTTAGCGCAAATCAATTTTTACAATTCCAACAGAATATTATGTTTGATGTTTGCTTTGATAGCAATCCATGTTTTAGTTTTTCCAAGGCCTGTTGAGGAACTATGCAATTGGCAGATCTCTTTGGAAATCTGCTTGCGGCTGGAATCTGTGAGAGGGGGAAAGCAGGTCTATTGCAAGATGGTTAGCTGTTGATCTAAAACTTTGTGCTTATATAAAAATGGTCAAAGCCTAGTATGTTGCTTGGTAAAATAGGTGTTACAGCAAGCAGGGACTCTGATCTGGCAAAAATTTAATTGAGCCATGTTGCAGAGAAATCTTTGAGATTTACCAAGTTTACACATGTCATTATGACAGTATAGACTTCTTTTAAGTCTTCTGTTTCTTTTAAGCAGTTGTTCTGCTGAAATTTTTCAAACAATATTGCATGCTCAGGCAGTGGCATAGAGGTGCTTTGTCCGCTGGATGTGTCCAAAAATTGAAATCTCCAACAAAAATGATATCTGGAGTAAATTCAATGCTTTTTAGTTGGGTAAAGAAGAGGGTCTTTTCCTGGGAGTCTGCTGGGCCATACACCACTGAAAAGGAGGATTTCACCTCATTTCATTTAATGTCAGCCATCAGTATCCTCCCCTCCAAGTATTATATTCTATTGGTTGTTGCAATGTGGGCCCCTTTCCTGATTAAGATGCAGCATTTCTTTTACAAGAGGGTGGTGTGAGGGTGTCGTAGCCTCTTGAATTTGGACTCATCTTCAGAGCTGCAATTGACTTCAGTGAGGCCAATAAGATCATCTTTGAGGGAGATCAGGATCTTCCTTTTCTTTGCCTAGGACTGTGGTCTGGAAAGTCCTGTAATGTTCAGGGTCCCTATTCTGATTGAGGTTCCAGTAGCTACTATGCCCTAGTGGGCCCTATTGTTGAGGGCACATAAGTTTCAGTAGTGCTATTAGAGCTTCCCTTTTTGGGTGACTTAGTTGCTTTAGGATCTTTCACAGCATAAGTTGATTGCTTAGTGATAGCTGCAATTTCTGGCTGAGCCTTGCGTCTCAGTCTGATCAGTTTTTCTTGAGTGGGGGCTGAGGTTTAGCCCTGTGCCTGATTGGTTAGAGCAGTAGGTGGTACCTGTGCCTGAACAGGCAGTGAATCCACTGCAGGTATCTTCATCAATGAGGTTTGGGGCTGGGTACCAATTCTGGCTGGGCTGTGGCTTGGCTGGAAGAAGGGGCCTCCTGGTTATCCATTTGGTCTGAATCCTGGGCTTTTGTTAGCTGGTTTTGGGTCTGCATAGCCTTTGCATGGGGCTATTTCTGGTGGTTGATGATTGGAGCCACCATTTTGTACTCATTCAATGATCCCCAGGGGAGGAATTTAAGGGCATTGTTATGGGTACCTGAAGCCTCAGGACCAGTGACCTCCTGCTGGGTTACTTCCTCAGTAGCACAGACTCCTTCTTTGGTGGAAGGACATAGTGCTTCTCTGTGGCCCATGGCAGAGCAGAGGGAAAAAATAGAGGGTGTTTGTTTATGTAACATCTTGAACTCACTGCTCATGATGTTGTCCTCCTTGAGTATGGTAGCTCTTCTTGGGATGGAAGCAGTGATGGAGGTGTCCTTTGGGGTTATCATGACCATTGTTTTGTCTGTAGAGAGATGTATCATGTAAGGATTCTTGAGAAGTTCAAACTGCACAATCTCACCTTACTGTGCCAGCCCCTATTTGAACAGAGCTTCAACTTTCACTCTACTTTTATCCAGAGGCAGGGCCTCAAAAGAGATGAAGAGGTTGGTATCCTTGTTGAATCTGGTCCTGATGGTTGGGAGAGTAGTCTTAGCAACCTTTCCCTTGTGGTAAGTGACCTCCACGGCAAAGATATCCTTTTGCAGCCTGGTCATTATCCTCCTTAGAGAGGAAGCTCAAGTCAAAGAAGTCCTTGAGATAATGCTGCTGGAGGGAGACTGTCTTTGGGAAGGTGCTGGTTATGGCCTTGGCTGCCTCCTGGAAGGTAGCCGAGTCACCCTTGAAATTGACTCTGATCCCATGGGGGATAAAAAACTTGGGAAGGGCATCAGTTATGTCCTCAAACCATCATTATGAAGTGAAAATTTTTATCCAACCTTCAGTTGGGATTAAGGGTCCCTTCTTGTTGTTCTTAGTGAAGCTGACCATCTGGTCTTTTACTGAGCGCTTCTGCCCCTGGACCACCTTGGCTCAGGATCTGGTGTTGTTGGTTGCCATACCTTTCTCTTAATAAAGACCTTATTTTAGCTTAGACTATTATGCGCTTTTAACTGCTTTTAACTTCTCAATTCTAAAAAGTGGGATTAAGCTGATCAAGAAAGGTGTCATGAAAAAATTGAGGACACCACATTCAAACAAGCTGTATTTAGTTAATAATGCTGTTTTGGATTATGTCTTCTGGTTTAACACAGATTTGCTGGTATCCTGCTGTTAAATCAATTTTTATGAAGGACTGGGACCCCCCAGGGCATTGAAAAGGTCATCAATCAGGGGTAGGGGATACCTGCTCTTAATTTTGACCTTATTGAGCACCCTGTAATCTGTAACCAGGCAGAATTCTCCATCTTTCATTGCTACAAAAAAGAAAGCCACACTAAAAGGAGATTTAGAAGGTTGTATAAGTCCTTTATCAAGAGCTTTGTCTAGTTAGGCCTTTAGGACGTCATCTTCTTGAGGTGCTAGGAGGTATATAGGTTGTGCTTTTGGTACACTTCCTTTGGGGTTGATTTCATGTTGGATGCCCCAATTAGGTGGTAGTCTTGGTAACGTTTCTTGGAAAACTGAAGGGAATTCTAGGACTAGCTGTTGTTGGATTTGGGTCTTGTTTATGTGAGGTCTCTGCATTTTTAAAGTGAAAAATCTTATATGTGCAGGTGTTCTAATTGATCTTGCTAGAGTCCTTTTCTTCTTCTGTTTCCTTGATTTTTACAAAAATATGCTCTCTCATGAGTGTGTCAAGATGGGTTGAATACATGTGATGGTGCACCTCTCCTTGATGTATGGTGAGGGTAGCACTATCCCAGTTGATATGAGGTTTTGTCTTTTGCATCTAATCTAGGCCAAGCACTACATAATAATTAGGTATTAGAATGATGGGTCCATCAAGGGTATTTTGTAAATCCCCTATTTATGCCTGGAAATGTTTTTCTTCCTTGGTGACTGGAGTGCTCTTGTTGTCTTCCATGATAACTATTTTTATGTTGCTCTTGGCTGTAGTTAGTTTCATGAGGTTGTCAAATTTCTCTTCAATAAGGGATTAGTCTGCTCTGGTGTCAAATAGTGCTGAGCCCTGATATCTGAAAAAACAGAAAGGGCAATTGAGAATTTTATTTCCTGTTTTGGCAGCAAGCAGCATGGAATTGCTAGAGGGTGCTTGGATCATAGTGATTGAATCCACGTCTTGTTCCATGTAAGAGTCTTCTAAAGTGGGGGAGGAAAGCTTGCCTAAGCACTCCCTTGAGCTTTTCCCTCCTTGAGTGTAGTATAAGTACTCATCTGGTTGGCCTGAGTTGTACGGTTTCTGCCTTGGGGGTGAGGGTTATTGGCCTAATTATTATTTTTGGTTGAGTACTGTTTTGACTAAGGTACTCTTCTTTTGTTTGTTGGTTGTGTGTAGATTGTCAGATTTCTGAGCAGCCTGCTTTCCTTCCAAAAATACATCTTGGAGATTCTTGCATCAGCTCATATAAAACTGGCGTCTAATTTGCATGAGGAGACCATTGTAAAAATCCAAGTGTGGTTTAGCTTTGTCAAACCTATCAATTTCAGAAGCTTGTTCATATATGTCTTTATATGCTACAATATATTCTTCAATGGTTCCCATCATCTTGAAGGTTCTGAGTTATGTCATTATTACTACATTGTGATTTTTTATGGTAAACTTTTCCAAGAAAGCCTTCTTTAACATATCTCAGTCTTAATTATGATTGGGGTGCTGTTCAAACCACTTTATCATTAATTAGGAGGCAGCACAGTGACTTTTAAGACATGTTCACTGGCCCAGAACCTTTTGGAGTAGCAAAATTGTGTGAATTTGTTTTGTGTACTTTGAATCCAGAGGTTGTCATTTTAATGACATAGTCCTGAGAATGTTCTGATTTCTGCTAAGTGGAGGTGATGAAATACAATGTTGGGTATTTTGGGTATATCCTGTATTGTGGGCAGGTTCAGGACTCCTTGTGTGATGAATAAATTGTATTTTTTAGTGGATACAAGGATATGATTGAAGAAAGTATATCCTGTGGGGACATTCTGACCTTCTTTATATCTTCTCCAGTCAGTGGGGAGTGTCATCTGAGGGGTTTTTTCTTTGGAGGACTTTTTCCTTTAAGTTGCATAGGTGTGGATAACCTACCTGTGTCACCACTTTCAAGCATATACTTCTTGAAAGTATATGTCAAATAATTGCAGACTTTTGTATTTTATCATCTGCCAGATGATATCCTAAGTCTTCTAACATTAGGAAAGTACAGAGAACCTCTGACTTTGGCGTAACCTTTGGCCCAGAATATTTTGTTGTTGTTAGAAGTATCAAGTCCTATAGGGCCTAAGGCCCAAAAGATTTGGGATGTTTCTCCCTACTTCTGAATATGAGTTCATAAGTTGTTTTCTTTAATATTTTACTATAGGTATTAATACTGTATGGCAACAGTATGACCTTTTGCTCTCCACTTAATTAGAATCAAACTAGGGAAAAGATTTGGAATATCAACTCTTTATTAGACAACTGATATTGAAGTTGATCCGGCTGCCTGTTTATTTGAGTTAGCTCACAATGCTAGATTATACTGAAGTAGCATTAGGGCAACACGGCAGGAGGCCCAGCCTTTTTGGGGTGGTTTTGATGGAAGCTTGCTTGACATCTTTCACAGATAGGTATTCTTTCTTTCTACTTGGGCCACTTCAGGGCTAGCTAGCCAGTGGTTGGCTCTTAGTTTATGGAGATGATTGTTTCACTTAATCAGAGCTACTCTAATACAATAGGCTCAGAGTCTTTTATCTTAGAGTGCTTGGTCTGGTAGCCCAGTTCATGGTGGACTCTTCTAGACATAATGTATATGATGGTCCTCTTTTTCTAGAATATAACTAAAGTTTAGAATAGCAAATATAATGAGATGTATGTCTGAGGTGCTTGAGGAAGGGAACTAATTAATGATCAATAATTACAGGTTCCACTCATTAATTAAGAACAGGGAATTTTTTAGTTCCAGGATATGATTTGATCCTTGATCCATTCATCTTGCGGCCCAGTTGCCTGTGTTATTATGTTAAAACCATTCCTAAGAACGCTTAACTGCTGACTTGCATTAATTGGTTGAATCCATTAATTAGACAATATTCAAAAAATCCTGACAGCTAGCTAAAGCCTCAAACCTTTGTTATGAAGGGTTCTCACTGTGTCCTCTTAGATGTCAACTCCAAGAGTCAAGCACAGAAATTATAGTTCTTATAAAGGGATGCCTATCAGTACCATTTAAAGGTTAAAAATGTTTCCTGGGATGAGTATGTGGGTCAGGAAGATATTCTGTCAATTATTTTTCTGTCAACTGAGTTTAAGTCAAATTTGATCCAACTATAATTTTTCTCCTAAGTACTTTTTTAGATTTATAATAAAAATATATAGTTTATTTAATAAAAACTATAATATATACATAAGTTTTTAATTATATCTTTTTTGTATTTAACAGCCTTAATTTTAGATATTTACCTTTAAAAAGCCAATTAATTTAAATTTAACTGCCAGAAAATAGAATAAGAATGTTAAAGCTTTTAAAGAATAATTTTTTATTGAATATAACTTCTTTGTTTTTGATTTTTTATTGTTGTAAAGTTAAAAAATTTGCATATGAAGAAAATTATAGCTGGATCAAATTTGACTGAAAATCAGTCAACGGAAAAATAACTGACAGAATATTTTTCTGCCCAACAAAATGGACTCAGATTTAAGAAAACTCCAAGTATCTGTGTAAAATATACATTCTGTTACAGTAGTTTTCAAAGCTATGGTGCTAGGCAAAATTAACTCAGATGCACACAGAATTTAAAACCATGAATTTAAATTGATTCACAATAGATTTGGGGTTACATCTATTTTTTGCATCTGAGTTGATTCTGCTTAGCGTCACAGCTTTGAAAACTACTGTACTTAATCACATTTCCAATGAAAAAACTCAAAAACCTTTATTGTAATTTAAATTAAGTCTATTATAACCTCAGAAAGCTTTTAAGAAACAAAAATTATATATTTTAAATCCATTGAATCAAATACATTGCTTTTAAATACATATAAATATAAGCTTATACAAATAAATAATTATCTTATTATGATTGATACAATAACTTGGCTTATTCTTACCATTTACATTTTTGTTACTCTTATTCTTATAATTTTGAAAATGCTTTTTAGTATTTAAATTATAATGAAAATCTATAAGTCTCTTTCTAGAATGAAATCTAATGATATAAAGCTTGATTAGCTGCCATATGAAGCTATTTTTATTAGCATTAAACCTGATTAAATTTGAAAAGCTTAAATTATGGAATCTTTTATAAAATTTTATTTATTTTTCTTGTTAAATTTTAGCTTGAGCAGATGATTCATATTGGCAAGATATAAATGTAAGGGCCAGACCTTCAAACGCAGGAACAGGGTTCAAACCCCCACACCCAGCTGCAAAAGCCCGCTGGGGGATTTGAACCCCCAACCACCCACCAGGGCGGGCCAGGGCTAATTTGAACTGCCCTGGCCTATTTGGGCAGTTTGAATTGACCCAAGACCAGGTCCTGTCCTGGGGCCAGTTTTGATACTGGCCCAGAGGAGCTTGCGGCTCCCATTGGCATTGGGGAACACTGTTACAGTTGAAAATCAAATGGAAGGAATAGTGTGCCCTCGCAAAACCCAAAATCAGCAAAGAACCGCAGCCAAACCCCTAAAAGAAATTGACAACTTAAATGCTGTCATAGACAAAAAAAATGGGTCAAAGCTGGGGTTGCCCAAATAGCCCTCAAAAATCTGGACCTGCCTTATTTTCCCCCAAATAATTATGACAAGAAAATTATGTGTTATACACTATTTGGGGATGGCAGCGCCCAACCCGCTAGTTGCCAAAAATTTTTAAATTATGATGTCATTGACTTGAATTCCAAGGCAGGACCTCCAACTGCTGAAAATATTCTTGCCAGCTAATCAGAAGCCGTGGAATTCCCTCCTGCCCCATCCTGAACTCCCTTAAGACTTTCCCATTTCCCCTCTAGAAACTTGTTTCTAGATAGCTTAATTTCCCTCAAAATAAAAGAAAGTTTATTCCAAATGATACATATTGTCAGGAAAATTCCTGACACTTACAGTTGTGTAATCCATAAACTGTCACCCTCTGCCAACGTGAAGGCGCCCGCCGCCACCAAGCAGACGTCTGCCGTCAATGTGCAGACATCTGCTGTCACCAAGCAGACATCTGTCGCCATAAAGCAGATACACACTGCCACCATGCGGAAGTCTGCCACAACCAAGTGGTCACCTGCTGTCAGTATGCAGGCACCCGCCGCCACCAAGAAGACATCCACCTCCACCGCGCGGGCCCCTGCTGTCCACACGCAAAATCCTGTCACAACCAAGCTGTTGCCTGCCATCAACTTGCAGGCACCCGCCACCACCAAGCAGACGTCCACCGCCACCAAGCAGATGCCCACCGCCACCGCGCAGGCCTCCGCTGCCACCACGCAGAAGCCTGTCACAACCAAGCCGTTGCCTGCCGTCAACGTGCAGGCACTCACCGCCACCAAGCAGACGTCCACTGCCACCACGCAGGCCCCTGCTGCCTCTACGCAGAAGCCTGCCACCACCAAGCTGTTGCCCGCTGCCAACACGCAGGCGCTTGCCACCATTAAGCAGATGCCCACTGCCACTGCACAGGCGCCCACCACTCTTGCCAGCCCCACCTACAAGCCATCCTCAAACCAGGCACCCATGGGCCAGCCTGCCACCTGCCAGCCTTTGCCCTCCCATGCCAGCAGGCCAGTCCCCATCCACTCCTTTTGGAAATAGCCAGATTGGGAAATCAGGAAAGGCAATTTCCCTAAAGCCAAACTTGGGAGGAACTGCTGCCCAATTTGGGAGCCTACCAAATGGGGAATGGACTGACAGGCTATCCAATAATGGAAATCATGCACCAAATTTAGTAAATGAATTTGGATGCATGAAGAAGACCAAACTTGCACTATGCCAATGCAAACTTGAATCCAGCCAAACCTTCTCAATTGCCAGCCACCCAAGCCAATCCAGAAAAGGGAATAACAGATGCAACTCAGACTCTTGGTTCCCCAATGCTATGCCTTCCAATAATCATGCCTTGCAGGTCCACTAGTATAAATAAAGACAAACCCCTTAATGATAGTTTGTGCTATCATTGAGTGAATATCCTCCTCAATATTATCACATTAATCAATCCTTTACCCAGGCTAAGCAAGTAACCTTACTAAACCCATTACCCCTCCCCAAGTCAGAAGATGAACTACATCATCTTCACAGCTGTCTTGACAGCTTACCTTGGGATAGGGGGCCACCAGCCAACCAATGCTCAGTTTGGTCCTGAACCACAGGGACCAAAAGGGATATTGTACAATAAGCCAGCTCACCTCAACTCAATGGTTTTGAATTTGTGGAGACCTCTGGCGTCATCTCACCCAACTCCCAACTTGGCTACTTATGTGATCCCCGCAGCTACGCTACTGTACCTTGCCATCAGCCTTAGACAATGCAACATCCTTGCCAAAGCCTTCTGTCAGGCAGTCAACTTCTATCCAATTGTCTATGCCTTGAACGGCTTTGAGCCGCCTAACCTGCCATCTTATGTTACCAAATTTTTACCCTCAATACTTGGGTATTACACATATCTGGGGCTGTTGGCTCCTGTCCTTGAAAGACTGGCTGTTGTGGCGGACAAGGTTGCTGTTGACTCCATGGCTGCAACTTGGCCCGCCCTTTACATGCTGATGCCTTCAGATTTGTTCTCTAATTTTCCCTTACAAGTCATTTGCTTGTTGAAAATTTCAACCTCCATCTTCTGCTACACCACAATTGGATCCAAGATGTTAAACCTGTCCTCCCAATTTGGTCTCCTGCTTGTCAAGCAACTCACAATCTGCTTATTATATCCTCATTGCATTTCCTTGAATCACGCGGCATACCACTTCACTCTAACAAACCCAGCCCCAATACCACAATTGGGCTGGGAGCCCCTAATGTTGCTCTAAATCAGATCTGCTGGGTTCTGTAACAGATCTGTTATCAAGCAGATCTTCTGCAGAATGCAACCAGCAGATCTAAAAAATGCTGGTTTCTGCTGCTGTTTTCCCTGCCACCAACTGCACAGATGTGCTAGTTAATAACTGTGACTGTACTACAGTCACATTGGGCTGTGGTTTCCCAACAAGGTTGAATTGTGATGAATTTCATAGGTTAACATTAAAAACAATAGGATTGGTCTTGGAGAGACTTTCCAGCATAGTAATGAATACCCAGGAATCAATTAGGCTGTACTAATTGAGGGCCAAAATGAATAATCTAAACAATTCAGATTATGAGACTAGGTGTTTCAAACCGCCTAATTAACCATGGAGGTTAATTGATACCCAGGAATCAATTAGGCTGTACTAAATTGAGGGCCGTAATGAATAATCTGAATGGTTAAGATTATGAGACTAGGTGTCTCAAACCAATTTATTAACTGAGAAGGTTAATTAATTGATACCCTTGAATATGATTAAGAGAATTTTATCATATGGGCCAAAATGGACTTGACTGTGTCAAGTAAAGACTTGTTGTCTTCAAATGGATTAATTAACTGGGAAGGTTAATTAATATATGCTGGGAATATAATTAATGAGGATTTAATTATATTGTTTAATAGCCTTGACTGTGTCAAGAAGTTTGGTTAAGGTTAGCCAAAAGTAAACCCCCAAATTGTGGTTTAAAAGTGCCAGTTTGGCAAATTAATTAGGTTAGAAGCGATGCCGTGGTGCCTAATTGATTTGTAAAGCACCAAGGCACCGCCTGGGAAAGTTCCTGGGCGCCCCAGTGGCGCCTGGTTTGAGTTTTGAAGTGTTTTAATGGGGTTTACCGCAAAAACCATTAAATGCAAAAAAATAGCTAAATGTAGACAACAGTGTCTTTGCATTCAGGATTGATCAGCTGGTTCCCAGTTGGAACAAGGATAGCTTGGATCAGGAATACATATATTCCACAGGGTTTTGGTGCTGGAAGTCAGGAATGCTTCAAGCCAAAGCAATACATTTCCACAGAAGGAATCTGGTGATTCTGGAATGTATTATGGCACATTCTTATAGGTTAAGAGTGTGAAGATATTTTTGTTAAAGATCTGGATAAAATGGTGCTGTTATGTCATAAACCATGTGATAGGAATCCAGGTGTGATTCCAGAACCAGAGGGGTTTTCAGCTGAGTGTACCCTGATTGGTATATAATGGAAACATGATAATAATTAATAAAAAATGATACTTATGTGTGACAATGGTTGCTTTCCCCTCAACCTTTTTATGCTTTGTGTTTTTGGCTTTTAACTAAAATAAGACTATCATGGAATGAAAGAGAAGGTCTGCAGCTAAGACTATGGGAAGCAAAAAATGTGGAAGTGATCACCAGATGGCAACAAGTTTAATGCCAAGATTGCTTGCCTGGAATCCAAGCTCATAGAAGCTTACATAAAGGATTCACTGTCAACCCGTAAAAGAGTCAGACTGGGATAATGAAGAAGCAAGCATGAATTTCCTGGATCTGTCACAATAACCTTGCAGCAATTGAGGGTGCAAATAATGCAGCCAATAATTGGCTTCCCACAGCACCTCAATTAAACTGCAAGGTTCAGATATCTCTACAGATTGTGATCAAGCTAATTATAAACACCAATCACCAATTAATGGACCCAATCCTGCAGAATTTATTGATACTGCCCCAATCCCATGCTCCAACCAAGTAAAATCTCAGAAAGATGGAGCAAACCAATTATCTGCCAGCTGCCAAGAGAATTCCCCTGCTCAGGCCTGCCACTCCAATCCCAATCCTCACTTCCCAAGCTGCTCCCCATTACTTCCCAGAAGCCAGTGCCCAAGAGTTGGGACACCAAAAGCTCACCAAAAGTAGGAAGCAGTATTTTCCAAGGTAGACCAGACAATTGGTATAAAAACCACTTCCCCACACTTAAATCAAGTGCAGACAACGTCAAATAAAGTGAATGAATCTTTCAGTTTTGTTTGCTTTATTAGGATTTCAATTTATACACCACTTGAGCAGAAGTCAAACCAGAAGACTAGAGTACCACCCTAGACCTACACCCATGGACTACCAGCCAGGTCCAGATCCTGGAATGACTGGCATTCCCTATGACTCCCCTACTCCTCCTATCCCTCAGCCCTACGACCACAGTAGAGCTGGGATGGTCATCCTGACCATCCTCAGTCTGGCCAAAGCCGACATTCCCAACCTTGGTGCCTACTGCCCCTTAGCTGCCGGATTGCTTTACCTAACCTGTTCTGCTCCATTCCTCTACTGGGCCCTTGTTACACGTTATCTGGATGGATTAAGCTCCTCTTTAATGCCTTGGTACATGACAGCCTCTGGCCATGACAATAAATTCTTCAATATCTTAATCAGAGGTTATAGTTTAAATATTGGTTTTTTTAACTTTTTGCTTGATTTTTTATAGAAATAAATCTAAAAATAACATTAAATATGTTAAAATTGTGCAATATGCTCTTTTTTAAAAAGTTTCAATAATAATACGTTGTAATTGTTTAAATTATTTTGAAAAAGGCTAAGATGCTTGATAATTGTTTGATTTCTAACAAAATTCATCATATCTGCAATTTTATAATACATTTAAATTCAAATTGTGAGAAAAGTGCTATTTTTGGAATTGGGTCTTTATATATTATCTTCAGGAATAAGGTACCAGCTTTAATAATAATTTAAATCTGCTATGAGAATGAAAGCCTCGATTGGAATATTTTGTGTATTCTAAAGAGTAAATAAATTTTCTTTTGGTAAAAGTGACGTAATTCTTAAATTTCATGATTAAGAAAATTAAAGCAAATTTTCCAAGTGCTCAGTGGCACAGCTAATAAAAAGCATTGATCCTTAAATAATGACTATGTCCTGCAAACTTATTGCTTACTTATATTGTCAAGCACCACCCTAGTAAAAAATCACATTTCTTTTTCTTCTTGTCTCTATGGTACCCACAATGCTGTCTTGGGATTGATCCTATAATAAAGATTATGTTTAGCATAGTTTTTTATTACAGAACAGATGAGATAGCTGGCAGCAAGATTAGTTATGTGAAGAAAATGCATATTACATTTTAGTCTCTAGCTTGGAGCTTTGATTTAATTCTTCATCCTAGTAGCAGTGGTTGCGAAGGTACATTTATAGCAACTTTTGTACTGGGGTAAAGCTAAAACAGGTAGAATAATTGAATTCAGACCAAACGTGTTAGTTAAAAAGTGGATTGTTAGCCAGCATTTAGTAGTCATCCATCTTTCTGTTCAAACCAAATTTATTATTTGGTTGTTAAAAGGTGATTCGAGTTGTACCTTAAGTTAATTTGCAAACAGCAAAGCCAGAAATGTGGTATTCTTTTTCCATAATTAATAAATAGGCAGTAATTTCTGTCAGTGATTTGAAGCATGTGTATAGTTTAATCATTAGAAAGAAACCCCGTTAAAAATTAATATAAGGATCATGCTGGCCGTGGATAGTGAAAATTGAAAATGAAGCTAGGGACTTTACAGATCGATGGTATATTCCCAAAGCCCTTTAAAGAAACCTTGAATAATGAAGTCTGATAGGATCCCTCTCCTTTGAGAAACATGAATGGCTTTATCTTGGATTACATGCTCGAACTGAGATAGCGATTTAAATTTGATGATCCCTTCTAGAAGCCCACTTAAGGCTTCAGTGGCCAATTCAAGCTCTTGCTGATTGTCTTCGAAAAGTTTCTTGTTGGCGCCGGCATTGAGATAATACGCTAATGCATATGTCCACTTGAGGGTACTACGGCATTTGGCTAGAGTATCAAATGTCTCTTTAAGAAATTGAACCTGTTCTGATGAAAAGAGTGTAGTCCGCTGCAACCCTACTGTATCTACTTCGATATGTGCATAGAAATTTCGCTCGAGCTTTGAACTCTGAATGTGGTTGACATAGCGATTGTAATAATGAAGATATTTTTCAAGGCTGGAACGAGATTCTAAAACTTGTTCACGCCCATTTATCTTTGTTGGAAGAAAAGCGTTACAACCTCTATTGTAACCATGTATCGACCAAGCTTTCATACACGTCCAGCAGAACTCAAACTTACATTTCCCACAAGCTATGCGGTTACATCCGCCATTT
The DNA here is from genome assembly GCA_014839935.2 of Entomophthora muscae. Classification (NCBI taxonomy): domain Eukaryota; kingdom Fungi; phylum Entomophthoromycota; class Entomophthoromycetes; order Entomophthorales; family Entomophthoraceae; genus Entomophthora; species Entomophthora muscae. Next base: position 145,328 of record QTSX02007170.1, on the reverse strand, counting down.
TTTTCAATCGCGGATTGGCATTTTGGACAATCCTTGGTGTTTGAGAGGATCCATCTAGAAGACCCAGAATCCTCTTGAGTTTTCTTTAACCAGGCTTTGGCATAACTGCACAAGCAAGGCATGTGCTCTTCTAAGTCACAGTTAAAGCAAGAACCATGACCAGAAATACAAAACACAGAAGGTACGATGGAAGAAAGTGAGTTGGCATCACACTGTAAGACATACTTGCAGTTGGGAGAGGGACACCATTTCATATTTTTGTTGCTGTCCACGAAATAACTATTCTGGAGTTGAAGAAACCTAAAAGTTAAAAAAAATAAAGGTAGTTAAAGTACTTTGAAAATAAAGTGGATGCAACTAGTTTTTTCAAAGTTTCATCCTGGACCAAAGTACCACAGGACCCTAGACAGAGGATCATTTTACATTCCCCTCAAAAATGTTTTGCTCGTAGTAAGTTTTGTGACAATTCAGGCAAAACTCATGGCCGCACTGAAGCATCAGTGTCCTTTGATTCTGGGAGTCTTTGCAACAAATATTACAAGTGAAAGTTTTTCGAGTAGCAAAGACAACTTGTAGGGAGCCGAGTAGATTCGCAACGCCAGAGTTTTTATATGCTTCGGACGGGGAGTCCATAATCATTTCGATGACTCGCTGTTTATCCCAATAGTATTTCCTGAGTAAAGCACGACAAATTTGATAAGGCAGGCACAAAATCGAAGCAACACTGCTGATAAGATCTAACTGCATTTCCTGAAGCTGCTGATCTTCAAGACAAGAGGGGTAGTTATCAGTGCTTATTTGAATCTGGCTGATGTTAATGACTTTTGCTTCGGCATTATTTGACAAAGAACCATGCGTTGGTTCATTTTTGGAAACACTTTCGACAATAAAGCAGTCAGAATCACTAGACATACCAAAGTTTGGAAACTACAGGCAGTTTAACTTTTTCGCTTTGAAATCTAATTATTTTGGATGAAAAGTAGAAGCATCAATATTAAAATCAGAAATGGTTCCGATTGGTTAGTAAAATAAGCATATTTTATTGCTTTTGATAGAGTTTAAATAAATTTCTTTGGCTGTGGTAATCAAAGCCTGGTTAAATGTGACTAACATGTGTGAATGAGACACTCTATGGCCAATTAAAGAAAGTATAATTATTTATTTCCCGTTTAACGCATTCTGATTGGTGGCAATATTTTTTTATTTGTGAAAAAATGGCATGGCCTTTGTAACTGGTTTATCCGAAACAAGGCTCCTGAAGCTAGAACTGAAGCTTGTTGTTAGATAGGGATAAGAAAAGACACATTTTTGCTCAATTGGAAGAATTTGTGATTTTTCGTCACTTTGGGTTTTCTATGGATTGCGTAAAAAATAGGTAAAGCTATTTAGGTTCGGTTGATAATTGGTGGGCTGCTATTGTAGCAGCAGAGTTGACAGATTATTCACTGAGGCAGCTTTTTTAGAAAGCAGGTTTCCAGAATAATCCTAGGCCGAATTCCAGCAGATTTGGCTGGCATCTGATTTTATTATAACCAGGTTCAGCAATAACTTACAACCTTAATCTGGTTTAGATTTGACTTTACCTATCAATGGGTAATGTCTGTAATTCTAATTGTATTGATTAAATTCTAAAAAACTAAAAATTTAAAGGGGAATATAACTTTAAAGTTTTAATTTGCAGGTTTTTTTGTAAAATTGTAAACTCTGAGAAAGAAATTAGGCAAGTCTGAGATTTTTTGTGTACTGTACTTTTCAGAGATGTTGAGATAGACAAACCAAAGTCAACTCAGAGTAAAAGAAAGTTGAGCATTGAAAAATTAAACATTAGGCATATGAATTGATACATATGGTACATTATTTTAGGGATTAGGCCATTCTATATTAGAGTAGTTTTACAACCTGTTGAGATAAACAAAAAAGGTTCAGTTCAGAATGAATTGGTTCAGTCACATAACAGATTTCAACTTTTTGTGAAAGAAATAGGAGCTAATTCCACAGAAAGGTGTGCTAATTGGCAAAAATGTCCAGACACACAACAAACTATTTAAACTGAGAACATATAAACAATGGTTCAATAAAAAATATACCAAGCACTAAAAAATGAGTATAGTCATAAAACAAAGCTATTATGTTTACTATGTGTTGAGTATATACTTCTGGGAAGTATAATAAATGAGATAAAGGGGAAATTTAAGAAGAGAATGATCCTTTATTGGATATGAATATAGGATAATATATAGTATCATAGAAAGTCACATACTGTCCATGTACGTCATGGAAGTCATGGGCTTATCTGAGTAATGTTCCTCTTAAGTCACAAGACTTATTTAAGTTGTGTTTTGCTTAGGATCTGGATCGTTTGATCCCCGTAATAGATGACCAAATGATAGTAGTGCCACCAACTTAATGGTTGGTTGGTGTGACAGAAATTGTGGGATAATAAGAAGCTGTCTCCATGTGGTGGGGAATCACCCACCAAATCCACATAGAGTTAATGATTAATCATCAACACAGCTTCAGATACCATTTTGTGAAATTTCCAAATGAGATACTAGGGTTAAGTAAAATAATTGACCCCAACCAAAAAAGCCCTAGATAAATGGCCTGCAAGATAATCAGAGTGTCTTTGGCATAAAATTCAGGACATTGAAATAGCACAAGAGTTTTAGCTCTGACAGTAGGAGGAACAGCTCCAAGATTGACAGGCATTGAATTAACATTTGGCGGCGACGACGACAAAGTGCCGACAGCAGGCCCCCATCTTCCTGTAATAATCTGGCTAAGGATTAACTTGTAGGGGATGTAGCGCAAAAGGACAACTACAGGATGCATTTAAAATAAAGATTAGACCAAGGGATAATTGATTTCATTGAGTAAATTTTTGGGAGGACTCAACTCTTAAGAGTTGAAACAGTGAAAATTATTCAATATATATCAAAAATTGACTAAGCAATACCGCCTGGATCCTGGGCTCCTATTCCTTCCACATTGTCAAGTGAGTATCTAGTCCAGGTTGCAAAGAACCCTTGAGTGACCAATTTCTGATGACCATGTTGATAAATAAGATCATATCAGGTGACCCTCAAATTACAACAATTTATCAACGTCAACTTACAGGGTGGAATTGGATTTGATCAGCAAACTGGAGCAGCTGTAATCCATTTTTGATCAACCGTTTGATTCAACTCTGTTAAATAAGTCAGTTTTATTAAAGGGTTTCTGGCTTTTGGAGCTTTTCTACTCGGTCAAATAATTCCTGGCATTATGGAAATCACTGTGATATTATCCTCTGCTTTAGTCCGGGGCACAATACCACCCTCCAGAAGATGAGACAAGGAGAAGCTTTTGTGGGCAGGGTAAAGTTTCATTGCATCTAAGATGAGCTCAGGGTGACCAATGGCGGTTGGGTTGAAATTGTAAAACTCTTGGATAAGATCTGGGGAATCAGAGCAATAATAGTGAGGAACCCACAAGTTTTCAGAATTAGGATAACCCTTCCACAACCCCAGATATTCCTGTAATACCCAAGTATTGAGGGTAAAAATTTGGTAACATAAGATGGCAGGTTAGGCAGATCAAAGCTGTTCAAGGTGTAGACAATTGGATAGTAGTTTACTGCCTGACAGAAGGCTTTGGCAAGGATGTTGCATTGTCTAAGGCTAACAGCAAGGTACAGTAGCGTAGCTGCGGGGATCACATAAGTAGCCAAGTTGGGAGTTGGGTGAGATGACGCCAGAGGTCTCCACAAATTCAAAACCATTGAGTTGAGGTGAGCTGGCTCATTGTACAATATCCCTTTTGGTCCCTGTGGTTCAGGACCAAACTGAGCATTGGTTGGCTGGTGGCCCCCTATCCCAAGGTAAGCTGTCAAGACAGCTGTGAAGATGATGTAGTTCATCTTCTGACTTGGGGAGGGGTAATGGGTTTAGTAAGGTTACTTGCTTAGCCTGGGTAAAGGATTGATTAATGTGATAATATTGAGGAGGATATTCACTCAATGATAGCACAAACTATCATTAAGGGGTTTGTCTTTATTTATACTAGTGGACCTGCAAGGCATGATTATTGGAAGGCATAGCATTGGGGAACCAAGAGTCTGAGTTGCATCTGTTATTCCCTTTTCTGGATTGGCTTGGGTGGCTGGCAATTGAGAAGGTTTGGCTGGATTCAAGTTTGCATTGGCATAGTGCAAGTTTGGTCTTCTTCCTGCATCCAAATTCATTTACTAAATTTGGTGCATGATTTCCATTATTGGATAGCTTGTCAGTCCATTCCCCATTTGGTAGGCTCCCAAATTGGGCAGCAGTTCCTCCCAAGTTTGGCTTTAGGGAAATTGCCTTTCCTGATTTCCTGATCTGGCTATTTACCAAAGGAGTGAATGGGGACTGGCCTGCTGGCATAGGAGGGCAAAGGCTGGCAGGTGGCTAGCAGGTGGCAGGCTGGCCCATGGGTGCCTGGTTTAAGGATGGCTTGTAGGTGGAGCTGGCAAGAGTGGTGGGAGCCTGTGCTGTGGCGGTGGGCATCTGCTTAATGGCAGTGAGCATCTGTGTGTTGGCAGCAGGCAACAGCTTGGTGGTGGTGGACGTCTGCTTGGTGGTGGCGGGTGCCTGCATGTTGACGGCAGGCAACATCTTGGTTGTGACAGGCTTCTGTGTGGTGGCAGCAGGGGCCTGCATGTTGACAGCAGGTGACCACTTGGTTGTGGTGGGCTTCTGCATGGTGGTAGTGTGTATCTGCTTTATGGCAGCAGATGTCTGCACGTTGGTGGCAGACATCTGCTCAGTTGCAGCGGGCGCCTTCACGTTGCAGCGGGTGACAGTTTATTGATTACACAACTATAAGTGTCAGGAATATTCCTGACCATTCCAGATGGCTTCAATTCTTACGGGAAGCCAAAATACAATTAAACTCATACTCAGGCTCTCCTTCCACAAGAATGGGTTGGGAAGAAGGGATCTCAGTACCCTTAAATGGATAAAAGTAAGCATTTGTGAAAGGTGAGGAAAATCTTAAAAGCCGGGGGTAAATCTAGTCAATATGCGGAGGGATCAATTTGACGTTTAACTTTGAAAGGACCAACTTGCTTGGGACCTAATTTGTGGCAAGGGACCTTCAGTTTAATATTGCAGACATCCACCATGACCAGATCACCTGGATGGTAGGTTGGACCTTTGTGGTGCTTACAATCTGCATATTCCTTGTAAGTTGTCACAGCAGCAGCTTGAGTAACCTGAAGCTCCTGATGAACTTGCTTTAATGCAGCGGCTTGATTAGTGGCATCTTCTACGTTGCTAACCAAACAAGGACCCCATTTTGGATGAAGGATTGTAACCTACATTGACATGAAATGGAGAAACCTGAGTTGACTTGTGCGGGGTGTTATTATATGTGAACTCTGCATTGGGTAGGTTAGCACACCAGTTGTCTTGTTGCGCATTAGTATAGCAGCTCAGGTAAACCTCCAAACTTTGGTTTACCTTCTCTGTTTTTCCATTGGATTGGGGGTGAAAAGCTATGGAACGGCACAATTTGATACCCAGAATTCTGGTGAAGGCTTCCTAGAACTGAGCAATGAATTGGGGCCTGCAGTCACTCACAATCTCCATTGGTATGCCATGTAGGGAGAAGATTCTATTCACAAACAGCCTAGCTGTCTCCACCAAAGTAATTGTGGTTGAGCAGGGAAAAAATTGTGCCACTTTTGTGAAGCAATCAATCACTACCATGATTGCATTAAACCCATTAGAATCCAGAAGTTCTCTGATGAAATCCACTGACACAGACGTCCAGGGTCCTGCAGCAGGCTGTAAAGGAACCAACAAACCAGTAGTCTTATTCCTACTTTCCTTAGACCAAGCACATACCAGGTAATCTCAAATGTAAGCTGTCACCTTCACTGTCAAACCTTTCCAAGAAGACTGTTGGTAGATTAGCTCCATTGTTTTGTTTTTCCCTGAGTGGCCTACCGTGGGACAGGTGTGATAGGCCTCCATGATTTTATCCCAAATGGTGCCCTCTGGGACCCACAAGTAACCTTGATGATATAGAACTGGTCTTATCTTGTGATAAACTTGCAGCTGGGCATCTGGATGTGCACATGCTAGTTCCAATAACCTATCATAACCTTTGGACAGAGGCTGCAAAAACTTAACTTTGGAATATAAGTCTTAGTCTGCACCCTCAGTTAAGGACATGGTGGCAAGCGTAGCAGTCAGAGGTAATAAAAAAGTAACCACAGCCTCATCTGGAATCATAGTGTGCAAGTTAAACTCAACATCTATGCCAGCATCTGGGAGTTGGGATGGATTTCTACTCAACACATCTGCCAAGTGCTCATAGTTCCCTTAATAAACTTGTAGCAGAACTTGTATCTTGTCAGATCACCATGCCATCTGGATTGGCAACCCAACAAAACCCTGAGTTGACAATAATACAGAAGAGCTTTATGATTGGTCCTTACTAAAAACAGATGACGAGCCAACATGAGATGGTGGTGCCAGTGTTTCAAGGATTCCACAACTGCCAACAATTTCTTATTATAAATCATGTAGTTGCGTTTCCAAGCTTCCATCTTTTGGGAGAAATACCCTATAGGTCTCTCAACCCCATTGCCAGCAGTTTGTAATAACACATCAGCCACAGCGTATTTAGAGGCATCTGTGGAAATCACAAAAAGAAGCTCAGGATCTACATGTCTCAACACAGGTGAAGACAAAAGAATAGCCTTGATTGCTGTGAACGTGTTTGCGCACTCAGGCGTCCAGACCAAAGTTGTCTTCCCGTTAGCTGAATACAAGGGGGTAGCCACTTCTGACAAGAGAGGGGTAAATTTCTTCAAGAACATACCAATACCCAAGAAACTAAAAAGTTGGGATATTGTCACTGGTCTAGCATACTCTCAAACCGCTGCTTCCTTGTCAGGGGCAATAATGTAGCCATCCTCAAAGATAATATTACCCAGAAAGGTAAACTTACGTTTAAAGAATTCATAATTACTCCTTTTGATGATCAAATTAGCCTAGAGGATGCGCTCTACAGCTGCTGACAGGTGGGTCTTATGCGACTCCTCATCTGGAGAGAATACCAAGATGTTGTCCATATACACAATGGCACATACGCCTAGGAGATCTCCCAAAACTGAGTCAATCAACCACTGAAAGCAAGCTGGAGCATTTTTCAATCCAAAAGGCATAATGTGGAACTGGAAAATACCCTTCTTAGTTCTTAATGCTGTCAACCATTCCATTCCTTCTGCAATCCTGATTTGGTTGAACAAATTCAACAGATCAAGTTTGGAGAATACCTTTGCCTTCTCAATGCACCAAAATTATTTTGCCTTGAGAGGTAAAGGGTAGGGGTCAGGAATAGTAATGTTATTCAAATTCCCATATACAATACAAGGACAAAGAGACCCATTGTATTTTTGAACAAACAACAATGGAGAACAGATTGACAAAGCCTTCTTAAAGATATATCCTTTTTCCAACATGTCCTTAGTCCACTCCTCTAAACATGTGTCCTCCTTTAATGTCAAAGTGTAAATAGGAGACACAAAAAAACCAGATCAACAATAACCTTGAAGTCAAAGTCAAACTAAGTGTGCTTGGGAAGGACCTTGCCCATAGTGGTGTCAAATGCCACAGACCAGGGTTGAAGGCACGCTGGTCAATCTGAACTCACAGGTGTAGGAACAGGAACCAACTGGATTGTCTAGGAAGACTGCTCTAATTCTGACATACTCAACAACAGAATACAAATGGTTATGCCTGAAGAGTGGTCCACTTGTAGCTTGTTGTGAATGCCACCATTCACCATGTTTCAATTTCGCCTTTGTTGGGTTATTTTGAGGACAAATCTCTCTCTTTTGCTTTTGCCCTTTGAAATGAGGCTGGCTCCAAATTGGGAAGTACAATTGTTCAGTTTCCTGATTCTGCGCAACTCACTTGCCCCACTCATGCTTGTGGCAAGTGATCCTACTGTCCATGTACTGTTTTGTGGTAAAGCTATACAGTATAAAATCCTAATTTCTATACCCAATAAAATTTAAGTTCTATTCACATTTTTGTCTTTGTGTCTCCACGTACTTTGGCGCCTCTCTAGCCATGTCTAGCAGATATTATTCAATCAGGGCCACAAGGTAATCACATAGCCTTCCCTGCCATTCTAACCAAGACTTAGTAAAAATCTAATCCTAAGGTTAGGATTTCCCGTTGTGACTCTGTGCTGCGCCTCAGATCACAACAAAAATGATGCTCATTACAGGGGCTGTAAGCCCCTTGATTACCCCTTTTGCAACAACATTTTTAAGACCTTTGCCTTTGCTCATACAAGAGCCAACTTTGCCTGAAATTACCAGTCCTCCTATTGAGGAAGACATTGCTAACCCACCTATTGTCCCTATTTTACTGAACCTTGGGAGTGGTCTCCACCTAGTAGCCTACCCTTTGGGTACCCATGACTTGGAACAAGTCATGGCAGTAGCCCTTGGGATAGCCCGTGATGGAGCCATCCCTTGCCTCCAGTTAAAGTTCAGTCAAGCAGAATACTACAAATTGATTGTAGCTCCACAATTTCCACAGCATCTCCTCTCAGCAGCTAGCTTTGCTGAACATTTATTGTCCTCCTTTGTACAACCCGCCTTAGCCCATCATCAAATGGTATTAGGGCTCCACGTTCAAGAGATTTCATTGCTACAAGCCACTGTCACTCATCACTGGGATCAGTTTGCAGCCTACCAAAAGTGGATCCACTCCCTGTTTCCCTTAGTATCTAACAATCAGCGCGGCTCTGTCACTTCCTAATCTTGCTTGGTCAAATCCATTGAAAGAATGTGCCAATTCATCCCCAAGTATGTCAGAGAGTGTCTTCATGAGTTCAACCAGCTGGAATAGCCCTGGCGTGCTTAAGTAGACTCCACTCTAAAAGCCTATCTTACCAAATTTGAGCAACTTGTGCAGCAACTCAACAAGTTCAGTGCTTAATCCTTCAACCAATTATAGCAAGTAGCAGTCCATGCTGCAAAGAGCCTGCACAAACTTGGCAAGGACTTTGATCAAGAAAGGGCTGCTACTTCCACTACCATTGACAAACTCCAGACTAAAGTAAATGAACTATCTGCCTACAAATCAGATGTCCTGCCTTCTCCTCCATCTGATGAGTTAGCAGATAGATGTCAGGGACCCACTTTGAAGGGAACAAGCCCCCAATTTGGTGAGCCAAGGACCCTAAAGTAAGCCCTGCAATTGCTGAACCAATGGGCACAGTGACCATGGCAAGATGGCCTAAGTGACCCTAGTATGCAAACCTTCCTATCAGGGAGCTGAAACAACCCAGAAGATAATATCCTACCAGATACGTCAAAAGATAGAATGACGCGTTGGGCCGTACCAATGAGGGTTTGGCAGGTGGAGGAGTAACATGGCGGCCATAGTGGAACTTTCTTCCCCAATGACCAGAGGGATACTTGAATCATCCATTGGCCAAGGACTCCTTCTGATGAGCATCATTGGGAGAGGAATTTTGCCAGTCAATAGTGGGAGTGGGATTCTCAAGACCTTTTACAGTTGTAAAAGGGGGGAATAGAAACCATAGCAGGAAATAAATTCCCTTCATGGCTTCAAATGGAGTTACTAAGAAATAGATGTGATAAGGTAGGATAGGGAATATTCTTTATTGTTGGAACAATTGAAATGAATAGGAATTAGACACTTATATAGCCATATAATCAAGGCTGAAATATTTGAGTGGATCTTTGGGAAATGAAAGAGGATTTTCATGTGTATATCATGTAAGAGTTACCTGTTTTAAATGGTGGATGCATTGCTACTTAATAATTGACATACAATTTTGGTGCAATAATTGAAGCCACAAAGATCTTATGAGAATAAGACTAATTAAGCGGTATGAACCCAGAAGATCAAATGTCTTGGTATATGGAGCCTTGTCCAAAAGCATAGGGAGCGGGTCAGAGATTGTGAAGCTGGCTTGATCCAGCCAATCAAAACAAGAGCGGTAAGTGATGTTATCATTCTTGTTATTAACCTTTTTGCTTTCAAAATGATTTTTGAATTCAAATTCCAATTGAATAGGCGTATTATAAATAGGTAATCTAAATGAATTGGCTGGTTTCATACTAACATTATCTTCATAATTAGGGTCCTGGGTTTGATTCTTGGTCTGCAAAGGCCTCAAAGGCCCAAGATAGTTAAAAATGTTGTGTCTTTGTGCCTTTGTGTTTATATTCATTAACCAAGTATTCATAATTAAAAGTGAGTCATGAAAGAAATTCCTGACAATAGAGAACAGAGGCTCTGGGATGCCATTTGAGAGTTAAGAGCATCTACCTGCAGTCAGTATTGCCCTCCCAAAGCCCCTCAGCTTGATCCTCAAGTGCTTGCTCTGATGACTCAGGTTGCTGAATTACAACAAGAGGTTGCTACTTTGCGTGAGGCAATGGTGTCTGTTGTTAGTCCACCTGTATTTGTGGGTGAAGATGGTTATTGCCCTGGCTTGTCAGGAGCCCCATGCATTCATTGTGCTAGAGAGTTATAGCTCTAGCCAATAAAGTGGACCTCCTAAAGCGAGATCACTCTGAGCTTGATAAAGACGTACAAGAACTAAGTGAAGTGATTGATTAAGTAAATGACAGGTTTGCCCCTTGCCTTTCTGTGGGTCCATCTCTTACTTCCTGACCGGTTGAACTATCCTTGGTAGTAATAGCACAGGGTCAGTGCCTGGATTTTACTTAGCAGCAGACCACCCTAGCTAATAATATGGGCACCCGCACTGCTGAAACCTTTACTACCCTTGAGGAAAGCGTTTGCCAGCTGTGGGCCAGATAGCCCCCCACCAAGTCTGAAGCAGAATTCTCCCCACACATAAATGTACTTAATAGCAACAATGGCGGCCCAACTCCAGAAGCTCACTTCAAGCCTACCTTTAAGCAAGTCTTTGATCCCAAAACCTCAATCATTGCAGCTTTACTAACTATCTACAAAACTTCCACAAGAAGAGCCTCAGATGAGGTTAAGAAGGAACACATTATGACCTGTCTATGCCCGGCCTGCCAAGAGGTAGTAGTGTCAGAGCTGCCCACCATTGAGACCTGGGAAGATATGAAGCAACTTCTGATTGACAAATTTGGTGGTGATCTTAGTTTGAGAGTGAAGAAAGATACCTTCATGCACATTGCTTTCAAGCCAAAGGAGACCCTAGCTGAATTTGCAGATAGATTCTACATGGAAGGACATCAACTGATCACAAGCCGCCAGTTGACCGCACATGAAGCATACATGGCTTGCACTCAAGCCCTCAAGGTTAACCAGCTCCTGTGTCTTCACTTCAAGGCCCATAAATCCATGATTTCTTCTATGAAGAGCATAAAGACACTGTTGCAGGATATGCCCCTTACCCATTCTGGGGCAGTTGTGCGGGAGAATTGTGCCGCCTCTACCTCTGGTTTGTCTTCATGTGGCCCGTGTATCCTTACCATGAACTCACAGGATCCTCCTCAACGCCAGGGTTTCCATAACTGTGGACAGATAGGTCACCATTCCCAAGTCTGCACCAATCCTTAAGTTGAAGGAGCTGATCCCAAGGAACAGGCGGGAAAAGAGCAGTCAACCTAGAGGCAGAGATGCTCTCGGTTGACAGTTCTTCCCAGTCTCCTTCAATTCCGCCCCTCCATTGCTGACTCTGAGCCTGCTGACACTGAGGCTCCTCCCATTCTGCTACTATTCCACAATATATCTGATGACTCTAACATGGATGATTCTGATATAAAAGATCCTGACACCTATGGGTATTCCGTCCTGGCTGTCCCTGAAACTATTGCAGTCCCTATTAAGCTACATTCTGGGAAAGCTAAAATGACTGCCAAGCCTCTTCCTGAAGCCAAGGAGGTTGTCTCTTGCCCTTACCTCACTCAAGCCAAGAGGTCTCCTGTGCTTGTCAAATCTTCCAAAGAAGCTGCTGAGGTTGCTGACACTGTGTTCAAAAATGTCTCTGTCTTGCTCCCTCTTCAGACAGTCTATAAGGAGTTCCTGGGCCTAAGATGCATGATAAAAAAGTGTGACAAAGAACTAGCAGAAGCCCAAGACATTCTGTCTGTCCTCCCTCCCTTTGATTGTACTACTACTTGTGTGGAAATATCCATCCAAAAGGTGAAAATTAAGGCTGTCTTAGACATGGGGTCTCCTGTTAATTGTCTCCTCAAAGCTTGTCAAGAAGCTCAAACTTGCCCCGGACCTTAACTATCACCAGTTGTATGGTACAGCTGGGCTATCCATGACTTGTGCTATAGGGGCTTATTCTGCTCTTCCCATATGGTTTTGCTAGCTACTCTTAGTTGCGCCTGCCATTGTCTTGGAGAATGAGAGCTACAACCTTCTAGTTGGTACTCAATTCTTTAGGGAATATAATGGGATCATCAACTTAAAGGATGGCTACCTCTCTATCTTAGGGTATTAGGTCCCTTTAATCTTTGAAGAGCCAGTTAAAGTTACTGGGAAGCTCCTCAAGACATGTGCCTTGGAATATCTCACTAGTGTTTCACTTTAAAATACTGTACCCATTCCTCTAACATGAAGTGCCCTCTCATGGTTTGTCCTGCGTCTGAAGGGATTCCTCTCTTGGCCACTTCTTCTGTGACTATTCCTCCTGGGTCTCAGGCTATCCTAGACTCCCAGATATTGTATGAGCTGCCCAAGTGTACATTCCTAGAGTTGTACTCTCCTCCCTTGCTAGGATGCATTGAACCCTATCTCTGCCTAGGAATCTTGGATGTCTCTCATAAAGACCCTGTTCAATTGCTGGTTGCCAACTTGACTTCTCTCCCCATACATGTGTCTAGAGGGCAGGTTGTTGGCTATGGCAGGTTGTTGAACGCTCCTGACGTCTTATCTCTACATCCATTTGGTATGTTCCAGGACTTTAACTTACTGAGGATGAGCCACAAGTCCTATCATTGTTCATTGCTCAAGACTTTCTGCAGCTATCTCTGGTTCAACAGAAAGAAGTAATTGACCTACTGGATCAATTTTCAGATATCTTTGCTAAGGATAGCACTGATTATGGTTTAGCCAAAGACATCATTCATCAGATTGATACTGGTGATGCTCCCCCTTTTGCGTTAAACCCTACCGCCACAGTTGAGTAGAGGATGCTCAGGTGTCTAAAGAGCTCAAACAACTTCTAGACACTGGACTGCTTGCTCCTTCCCAAAGTCCATGGGCCTCCCCCTTACTCATACTTAAAAGAAAGATGGAGCTCATCATATTATGATGGACTACCAACTCTTGAATTCCTTAACCAAAAAGGATTCATATCCCTTACCACGCATTGATGATGCTCTCCACTGCCTTGGGGGCTCCAAGTTTTTCTCTGTCATGGATCTAGCCTCTGGTTACTTGCAAGTTGATCTCTACCCTGAAGATAGACAGAAGGCTGCGCTCATCACTTCTGAAGGATTGTTTGAGCCTACACAAATGCCGCAAGGGTTCTGCAATGCTCCAGCTACTTTCTAATGAGACATGGACTCCATCCTCTGTGATTTGAAGCTCTTGTGTGTTTTAGTGTACTTAGATGATGTAACTGTCTTCAGTGCTACCTTTACCAATCACCTGGCCCATCTTAAGGAAGTGTTCATAAAGATTTGTGAAGCTGGATTCAAGTTAAAGCCATCTAAGTGTGCCTTCTTCAAGGAACACCTTGAATTCTTGGGGCATGAGGTGACTCAGACAGGAATTTGCCCCATGAGTAAGAAAGTTGAGGCCATTGACAAAATGCTTCCTCCCACCAACCTGCAAGAGGTCCAAGTCTTTCTAGGTATGATGGGATACTATAGACAGTTCATCCCCAATTTTGCTGACACTAGTGAACCCTTGGTCCAGCTGCCGCGTAACGTCCCCTTTGAATGGACCGCCAGCCAACAACAAGCCTTTGAGACCCTCAAGCAAAAACTTAAGGAGGCCCCTATCTTAGTATATCCTGATTACAATAAGAAATCCATCCTATATACTGATACTAGTGACCTGGCTATTGGGGCCATCTTGGCTCAATTGGATGATGAAGGTGTGGAACACCCTGTAGCTTATACCTCTTGTGTCCTGAATAAGCATGAGAAAAATTACAGTGTAACAGAGAAAGAGTGCCTTGCTGTGCTGAATGCTGTCAAGCAGTTCCCTCATTATGTATATGGCACCCATTTCACTGTGGTTACTGACCATGCTTTGCTCAAATGACTACAGCAACTCAAGGAACCAGAAGGACAACTAGCTAGATAGGCTCTCCGCCTGCAAGGGTACAACTTCACTGTGCTGCACCTCCCCGGGATTCAACATCAGAATGCTAATGAACTGTCCAGAATGCCCATTCTTGCCCTACACCCTGCTGAGGCTGAAAGGTTGTATGAACTAATTGGATATCCTTTGTCATGAGAGAACAAGACAGAAGAAGTTCAAGCCGCCCTTTCTAAGTTATCTGAAGACACCATCATTTGTGACAATCAGCTTTTTAAGAAAGTACAAGACCACTATTTCCCTATGTAAGGCCTAGTATTTGCCTTTTGTTGGTGCTTCAAGCTCATAAAGAGACAGGACATGGAGGCGTTGCCAAGACCCATGCCTGGCTCCAGAAGAATTACTTCTGGGAAAATCTTTGCTTGCTGATCCCAGATGTTATTTCTAGTTGCCACAATTGCCAACTCCAACAACCTAAAGCCACTGTTCATGATTTCAAGCTAGTCCCCCCTCAACACACATTTCACACTGTCAGTATTGATGCTGTATGGCCTCTCCCTGCTCCTGCTCTGGTTGCTGCTTTATCCTAATTGCTGTTGATCATTTAGAAAGTGGGTAGAAGCTCAACCTACTAAAGACATCATTGCCAAGACAACTGCCCCTTTTGCTGCAAGATGTATTCTTCTGCCAGGGCTTCCCTCAAGTGTTGTTGTTTGACAATGAGACTAACTTCAACACCAAGTTAGTGACCTCTGTTGTTGAAGCCTTGGGGTCTCATCAGTCTTTCTCTGCCCCCTATAATCCTTCCACCAATGGGGCAGTTGAGAGCACAAACTCAACTCTGGTTTCTATCATGAGGAAGCTCACTTACTCTGATGCCGCCAACTAAGATCTATACTTAACCACTGCTCTCTTTTCCTATTGCCTTAGCAAACATTGTGTCACCGGGTATTCCCTTTTGCTATACTGTATGGTTGTGAAGCCACTACCCCATTGCTCTTGGGGCCCCCTACTCTCCTCTGATAAGGCTATGAACACTGTCAGCATATCAAGGATCTAGCCAATTGAATCATTGATTGCAGGCTTCTGCCTACACGTCTGCCTATAAGACCAAGCTGATAGAGCTCTCTCCTGACAATGCTGGGAGATCCCCCCTTCCTGAGTTCAACATTGGGGACCATGTTCTCTAATATCAACATAGAGTGGGAGGACAAGCTCATAAGCTAGACTTGTTGTGGATTGGGCCCTTGGAAGTGACCTTCAAGTGAGGATCAAAGTATACTGTAAAACTCCTCTCTAGTGGTTGACCTTTTGCTTGCATGCATGCCAAGTTCCTCCGCAAGTATCACCCCCCTAAGGCCAATCTAGAGGGGGGAAATGTTGTGAATACCACCATTCACCATGTTTTGATTTTGCCTTTGTTGAGTTATTTTGAGGACAAATATCTCTCTTTTGCTTTTACCCTTTGAAATGAGGCTGGCTCCAAATTGGGAAATAAAATTTTTAAGTCTCCTGATTCTGTGCAACTCACTTGTCTCACTCATGCTTGTGGCAAGTGATCCTACTGTCCATGTACTGTTTTGTGATAAATCTACAAAGTATATAATCCCAATTTCTATACCCAATAAAGTTTAAGTTCCATTCACATTTTGTCTTTGTGTCTCCATATACTTTGGCACCTCTCTAGCCACATCTAGCAGATATTATTCAATCAGGGCCACAAGGTAATCACATAGTCTTCCCTGACATTCTAACCAAGACTTAGTACAAATCCAATCCTAAGGTTAGGTTTCCCTGTTGTGACTCTGTGCCGCACCTCAGATCACAACATAGCTCATTTTCTTTTAGCAGGGTTGATATGTTATGGTCCCGCCACCAGCCCACTCCTAAGATAATAGGATACATAAGAGTAGAGTATATGGAGAATATTGCGGTAAATATTAATCTGCAACTACAAATGTCACTGGCTTCTTAAGCTGGAAAGAGGGAAATGTTTGACAGTTCCCACCCCTAACCAGCATTCAAGGATGATACTTGAGTTGCAAAAAATCTGCAGTCTCAATACTCATGAATTTCTTGGAAGCACCTGTATCCATAAGAATGGCTGGCTGATATATAGTTTTTTTGTTATTAGTGCTATCATAAAACAAGAATTAACCAGAACTAGATTTATTTGCCGCAAAAGTTGCAGCCTCTGCAGGATCTTGCTTCTCATCAGTGGTATAGACAGCAGCTAAAGAGGCAGTGTGCTCCTGAAAATAACGCTCAATCATTTCTTAGATAGCATAAGGAAGAACAGGACAATCACAATCAATAGGAAAAAGAGGCAACTCCTCAGACTAAAATACCAAAGACTTTGAGGGTACAACATGTTGAAGCATAGCCAACAAACTCTTGGGGATGGCCACTACTGGCGCTTTGTTTACCTTGGCAAGTTTGTTCAAGATAGTCAATTGCAACTGAGAAGACATTCAGGGAGAACAATCCTGACTCTGGCTGGATGAAGCCACCGCAGAACAAGTACCAGAAACCCAGGAGCAAGCAGCAGGTTTGGCTTCAATTTTCATAACACCTTGTTTGGAAGTTGACATATTTGAGATCAGAGAAAGAATTTGGCTTACCAGGGCCTCAGTTGTGGTTAATGGGAAATCCAAAACTGCCAAATCCTGGGAAGTCTGGTCAACTGCTAACCACAATGCTGAGAGTTTATTAACCTTGGGAACATTGATTTTACAGCAGTAGGCAAGGAACTGAGGAAGGAATATCAAGAGCAGAGTAGTACCCTGTTGGAAGGCGTACAACTTATGATATACTTTTAGCTCCTCAATAGATACAAACAAATTTTTATCAAAAGGTACAGAGATGCACTTTCAGTTAAGACACATGAATTGCGCTCCACTGCAGACAACAACAATTCACAAGCATCCTTTGAAACCTTTGTTGTCACATGATAAACTTGCAATTTGTCACTAAGGCTAGAACCAGAATAGAATGATAAAGCTGACAAAACTTCACGCAAAATTTCATAAGTGGGTGGAGCAGGAAAATAATCTGGACGCCAAAATGACATGGTGCAACAAAAATAAGAAAAGTATTATTCAGTCTCAACAACTGTTACTGGAGATGGAAACCATAAATTAAAGAAGAGCCCAAACTGAAAACTCAAAAAGGAGCTGATGCAAATAAACATGGTAAACACAGATATCTCACCGGAACAGGAGAAAAGAAACACAAATTCATGACAAACTGCTTCTAAAAACACAGACGTAGAAGAGTTGATTAATGTGACAGAAATTGTGGGATAATAAGAAGATATCTCCATGTGGTGAGGTATAACCTACCAAATCCACATAGAGTTAATTATTAACCACCAACACAGCTTCAGATTCTGGTTTGTGAAATTTCCAATTAAGATACTAGGATTAAGTAAAATAATTAATCCTAAACAAAGTAGCCCAAGATAAATAGCCTGTGAAAGCATCAGAGAATCTTCAGAATAAAATTCAGGACATTGAGATGCAACACAATTTGCATTTTCAAAGACAGGGGGGACCACTCCAAGATCAGCAGGCATTGAATTAACATTGGGAGGTGCTGACAACAAAATTCCAACTGCAGGGACCCATCTTCCTGTAATAATCTGGCTTAGAATCATATTGTAGAGAATGTAGTGCAACAATCCAACTACATGATGCATTTTCAAAAGTAAATTAGACCAAGGGATATTTGATTTTTATTGAGTAAATTTTTGAGAGGACTCAACTCTTAGAGTTGAAACAGTTAAAATTATTCAATATATATCAAAAATTGACTAAGCAGTACCACCTGGATCCTGGGCTCCTATTTCTTCCACGTTGTCAAGTGAGTATCTAGTCCAAGTTGCAAAGAACCCTTGAGTGACCAACTTTTCATGACCATGCTGATAAATAAGTTCATATCTGATGACCCTTAAAATACATTGATTTTTCAACGTAAACTTACAGGGGGGAATTGGATTCAACCGACAAACTGGAGCAGCCATAACCCATTTTCAATCAACTGTTTGATTCAAATCTGTTAAATCAGTCAGTTTTTAAAGGTTTCCTGGCTTTCCAAGCTTTTCTACTTGACCAAATAATCTCTGGAATTATGGAACTTATTGTGAAAGTCAGTACGCCATTTAGTGACTCATTCAGTGAGCTACTTGGGGTGCTAATTCCCTGAGAGGGAGTAATCAAAGATGTTGTGAAATATGTTTTTTATGAATACATGAAACTCAGTCACCAAAGTTACAAACTTGATCCAACAACAAACCCCAATAGCAAATGAAACTGACAACATAAATATTCAATATCAAAACAAATCAATAAATCTATAATGCTGTTACAAGTTCATTCTAAGTAGGATATACAATCTAGAACAGAAAATGGAAAAAATATTCTGATTTTCTGTTCTTGGATGAAAATTATCAAATATATCAATGTGAACAACTAAAAGTCAAAATTTATGACCAAAAATAATCAATATAGAAATTTCAAAACCTAATGTGAAACAATGGTAGTGACTACAAGCTTGTATGATACTGTATATAGACAGATAAAAATTACACTAAATAAATTATATAGTTAAACTGATTTTATTTTTACACCAAAAGTAATGCATCACAACAGTAGAGCCAAGGAGCTGATGGACTTCACGCAGATGTGGACACCTTCATGGATCAAACAACAGAGTGGCTGTAGCCTAGGAGGTGGACATTAGTAGTTGTATTACAGTATCTTTAAAAGCTATGGTAAAAAACAAAATGAACTCAGATTTAAACAAAATGAACTCAGAATTAAGCAAAATTGAAATAAATGAATTTTTAAAGATTTACAATAGATTTGGGTTCATTTCAATTTCTCTTAAATCTGAATTCATTTCATTTAAATCTGAGTTCATTTTGTTTGTTTTCATAGCTTTTAAAACTACTGTAAAGCAGGTGATGAAACCCAAACCACACAAACACAAGAAAAAAACTTAGGGAGGCCAGACTGGAAGAGCAGCTAGCTTCAACCCAAGAGTACCAAAGCTGTTCAGAAAACATACCAAGGTCACCACTGCCATAACAGTAAATGCTGTCAGCACCAAAAGGGTGTTCTTTGTATAAAGTCATGTATACTGACATGATTATATTTCTGCTACTATCATAGAGAGCATGAAGCCTGTTCTTGATAGCTTCCATGAGCCTTATGTGAGTGATGGCAAAGAGCAAAACAATGATAGCTAGCCACAATTTTTTCAAACTGTGGATGAGCAGCAGGTGCTTAAAAAGGTTGCTGCGGTTTATAGCCAGGTGCCTATACTGTGTATCTTGAAAGAACTGGATGTGGTGTTCCCTACCTCAAAAAAAACCCAAGCATATAGTGATCCCAGACGCCAAGTGCATGATCCACATCAAACTTAGCACAGATACTTATGACTACAGAAAGGCTGCAGCAACCATAGATATGTTGGTAACGCCAGCCCAGATTGTCAGGATACTAATTTTTGGTGGGAACACTGTTTGATACAGGCTGAGAGACTTCCAGGCCAGAGGTTAGCACCCATCATAAGATGGGAGCTAATTTGATAATGTAGGATAAGAATTGACCAAGGACCAGAATTTGGCACCATATAGTCCATCAAGCCTTTAAGAGAAATGTAGAGTGCTCCAATTTTCCAAGTGCAAGTGGCATCAGCAGTGATAACGTTTCTTGCAGGCGGTCAGGCTGCAGGGTTAGAGGAGGGGTCATTGATATCAGGTATGCATGCAGATAATTGTACTTATTGCTGAATAGTCTGGGCAAAACTGGGTACCACTTTCCTTCACCACCTATAGTTTTGATATCTCTATTCCTTGCCAAGAGATCAGCAATTAATATGCTCTCAAAGTTGAACTTGGAGTAGGTGAGGTTTAGAGGGTACTTGATGAAATTTATGGGCTCAAAGGATGTCCTGGTGGACAGAATAACATGTGAAAAGGGGTCGCAGGTTTGTTGGTAGGATTAGCAGGGGGCTTTGAGTCTGCAGGACTGGAGTGGGGATAGTAAAATACTTAAGCAAGAAATGGTAGATTTTGAGTGAAAATGAGGTTCATATAAACTTTATTATCAGAATGATGATACTGCCATTATCAACATAGCTGGGATTTTTATACTATCAAATGTTGTGTCTCTGAAATTTGCAGGTTTTAGGTCCACTGGCATTCTTCCTACAGAACTTTAGCATTTGGGAGAGGCTTCAAAGGCGTCTAATCCTGGGTTGGCTGATGTTGGTGAATAGAAGTGACAATGTCCTATTTCTCTTCCTCTATTCTCTGAATCACACAGCCCAGCCAAATGAATTAAAGATTTGATGCTGGGTACTAGTGTTACAAAACTAACAGCTTTGAAACCCCAGGTAGGAATCAAACCCGCTCCTAGCCACCAGGCGGGGCTAGCAGGCAGGGGAGATTTTCCTGCACCTGGATTTTTGCTTTTCAAAGCAAATCCAGGTGTGGGAATCATTCCTGTCCTAGTGGCAGCTGAGGGGGCCGTTCTGGGCCCCAAAAGCTACGCCCAAGCCTTGGTGGGTTTGGCTGGGCCTGGGCAGGCTATTTTTAGCTGCCTAGTAAACCCAGATCAAGCCCACCCTCCATTAAGTAATTTGGGGTCCCCAACTGGGGACCCCTTTTTTAATCAAGTTCCTTGGCCTCAGGAAAGCCTGTCAAGCCAGTCCAAAAAAGGTGATCGAATTGAGAAGACACTCAGAACCCCAGAAGCCAAACCTGACAGAACCAACAGCCAGCCAAGCCAAGATGGACCACCAAAAAGCCAAACAACTGTTCCTGAAAACCCCAAAAATGACCATGAAGCGGCCAACCAAACAGCAGAACCTGAGATGCCAAGCCTTGCCACATAGATAGCACCAGAAGAATGCCCAGAGGCACCTGTTTGTGAGTAAGTATATAAATCAGAAGCACTTGAAAAAGTTCTGTATTATCATCCTTACCAAATAAAGTGTTATGCACCTTTGGTTCACCAATCTGTTTTCATGCATATTTTTGATACTCTTCCATCTGCATACACCCAAGCGTCAGTACCCATCCACTGGGATAGATAGTCAGACTCCAGTTGACAAAACCAAAGCCTTTGACTACTACTGTCCACCCAACACTCCATTTGGCCCTGTGCATTTCACTGAGTATCCCGCCAATCCTGACCACAAACCCTGGACATTGGAAGACTTGCAGTGGTACACCCACCTGAATGCACCCAAGGAACCCTATCAAATTATCTGTGACAGCAAAGCAATCACCATCTACCCTTTGATCTTCAACAGGAAGTACAACAATCCTGCTGCCTACTTGGTCCCTATGGAACCGCCCCTGACACCTAAACCAACCATCTCAACCCCCCTACTTCTGATGCCACTGGCCAGAGTAGTCAATTCCTGGGAGTGCTTTACCTGGCACTCACAGGATTGATTGACTCTGCCTTGCCAGCGGCTGGGCCTTGGGCTGTGGCTGGGAAGGCCCTTTCCTACCTGGTAAAGTTAGGTCCCATCATCTGGTGGGCCATGCCACTACCTGTTTTGACTCCTCCCTCACCTGCTGGAGCTCCACGGTACTCTTGGTATCCTGACAACTAGTGTTGACTGATCTTATTAGAGGGTTCATTTTTAAGTTTTGCCTTAACCTTCTTTAAACAAGCTGCTACTTCTGTGTAGGTTTGGACCTTTGGTGACGCGCATTTAACTGAGGACCATGTTCTACTTGGGAAATCTCATTGGCTTTGTGAGTGGGTCATTAAACAGCCTTCAGATTTGAGCCCAAAAAATGTGAGCAGCCAGGGCCTAGGCTTCCTGGGTTGACAGGCCGCATATTCTTAGGACCAGGGTTTGATTCCTGCTTTTGACTTATTTTTAATATCATAATTGAAATGTCATTAATGACATACAGGTCAGCTTCCCTGTTACCCACATCAAAAACTGGGTGTAAATGGGGGCTTTTGTCTACTGAGCCACACCTCTGATGAAACTGTATTGGCTTCTGCCTTTTCTGCTGAGGCTGTAAAAATCTTATTGTTAGCAACAACCATTGTAAAATAAACCAATCAAAAAATCACTAAAAGAAGAAGTTTAAAATTTATGATCAGATTTTATTGTCATCAAGGGTCTAAATTTGAATAGTTGTCAGGGATTCAAGCTTGGGCAGGCGGCCTGTCATTTCCAGGGATCACACAGACTGCAGGTTTTGTGGGCAGAGCCCACCACAAGATTGGAGCTAACTTAAAGAGGTATGGGAAGGACTTTTCCTCCCAGGACCATGGGCTGGTGGCCAGAATTATAGTTTCAATTGCCCCAGAAATTGTGATATACACAATTCCAAACAGCTTATTCATGTGGTCCAAGGGAAGTTCAGGTGTGGACACAAGCATTGACTTTGGGGTAATTGGAGGTTCCATATCTAGTTGATATGCAGACAGCAAGTTATACATGTCTCTGAATAGGCAGGGCTTGGTGTAATGCCAAGGGCCTTGTCTGTTGTATCTTAATCACAAATTTGATTGGGCCAGGGGATCTTGTCAAAGTATATTTTCAAGGGTAAATTCCTTATATTTGAGCTTCAAAGGGTATTCCATAAAGTGAACGGAATCAAAGGGAGCACCAGGTGGACAGTAAACTGCGGGTGGAGGGGCAGAAGGTCCAGAAGATCTTGAGTTGAACTGATAAATGGCAATAATAAAATAGTGTAATAATTGGGGAAACCAATATCTCATAACCTTTTATTTAAAAATGGCAATACAGTCTTAGCGCGGGGTCTCTGGGTCTATATAGTACCCTGCCGCCAAACTTAAATTTTTCCTATTTGGGGTTCATAATAAGATTGGGGAATCTGAGGTTGGGTGGCCAGGACGCCCAGGTTTAGGAGCAAAAAACGGCACTGTTGCTAGAGGTTTTCTTATTGGTTGAAATCTCAGGTGGTTTGCTTGGCCCTTCTGTTCTTGAGCCATGGTCATGGGGGCAGGCCTTAAGCCCACGTTTTCCTCTGGTAGTGGATCTTGATTGTCTACTTGCATAGACTTCATGCTCATAAAGTTAACAGTAGGAATTTCTCTGCCTCCATTAGGCAAGTTTTTGGGCCCTTCCTCAGGTGCTGTAGCTCTTAAAGCTTTTTGCTGGTGTTCTCATTTTGGGAATCAGGCTTGGCCTCAGCTTGAGGGGGCTTGATCCCAGAAAAATGCAGGTGGTTGGCCCTTAGATCCTCAGGGTTGAGCGCCTGCGGGTGGTCAAGTTTAGAGTTCAAATATTGCTCTTGGCCCTGGGTTTTGAGGGGAAGAAAATTTTCAATCCTGACAATAGTTCTTGAAACCATTATATACGATTAAGGAGCCATAAAAATGAATAAAATGCCTCTGTTCCTAAATTAGATAGCTGTTGATTGGCTATTAAACTGTTATTTTTTATATTTTAGGCTGCTAATACTACACATATTGTGTGAATTCATTCTGTTTCATGTCTGTGAAATCTCACTTCTAAGTTGAGCTATTTCTGTTTTATTTTGGTTCTTCTGGTGGTGCCTTATCTGAATCTTGATGGGATTTTAATATATACCAGAACAACCCCAATCTATTTCACTTGTAGTACAAGTCATTCTGTTTGTATTTTGGACTGTGTAGTTTGATGCTTGGTATAATTTTCTTATTTTTGTGAGTTTTATTGTGTTTCTTGTTTTACATTTTACCAATTCACCAAAATAACTTGTGAAGAATTGTTGACCAGGGATTGTGGAAAGCCTAATTAGTTAAGCAACTAATGAAAAACCAATGAGAACAGATCAATTTTTCTTGGAAATTAGTGTCATTAATCACATAAATAAATGCATAATTAGTGATCCATGATGTTGTCATCAGGGATTAATAACACCATGTTTCATGGCCAGAGGCTGTCATGTACCAAGGTATCAAAGGGGAGCTTAATCCATCCAGGTAACGGGTAACAAGGGCCCAGTAGAGGAATGGTGCTGAACGGGTTAGGTAAAGCAATCCAGCAGCTAAGGGGCAGTAGGCACCAAGGTTGGGAATGACAACTTTGGCCAGAGTGAGGATGGTCAGGATGACCATCCAAGCTCTACTGTGGTTGTAGGGCTGTGGGATAGGAGGAGCAGGGGGGTCATATGGAATGCCAGCCATTCTTGGATCTGGACCTGGCTGGTAGTCCATGGGTGTAGGTTTAGGGTGGTACTCTAGTCTTCTGGTTTGACTTCTGCTCAAGTGGTGTATAAATTGAAATCCTAATAAAGCAAACAAAGCTGAAAGATTCATTCACTTTATTTGATGTTTTATGCACTTGATTTAAGTGGGGGAAAGTGGTTTTTATACCATTTGTCTGGTCTACCTTAGAAAATACTGCTTCCTACTTTTGGTGAGCTTTTGGTGTCTCAACTCTTGGGCACTGGCTTCTGAGAAGTAGTGAAATGTGGCTTGGGAAGTGTGGCTTGGAATTTGGATAATTTGTCTGGGCAGGGGAATTCTGTTGGTGGCTGGTGGACAATTGGCTGACATCTTCAATCTGGGATCTTATTGGGTTAGGGAATGAGGCAGCTTCTCCTCAGGTTTGATTTTGGCTGCAGGACTTTCTGAATCTTGCAGCTCAAATGAGGTACTGTTCACAACCAATTTATTGGCTGTGTTAGCAGCAGCCTCAGTGGCAGCAAGATTCTCAACTAACAATTCAGTGCAGCTGGTGTGGTTGGGGGTGGCAGAAACAGTGCTAATTTTAACTGCAGGAGATGCAGAATAAATCTTGGATTTTCAGATCTGCTGGTTGCATTCTGCAGCAGATCTTATCTAGAGTGGAATTGGGTGCTCCCAGCCCAATTTTGGTATTGGGGCTGGGTCCCCCAATGCTGATGGGAGCCACAAGCTCCCCTGGGCCAACATTAAAGCTGGCCCCAGGACAGGACCCAGCTCCAGGCTGATTTGAACTGCCCAAATAGGCCAGGGCAGTTTGAATCAGCCCTTGCCTGCCCTGGTGAGTGGTTGGGGGTTCAAATCCCCCAGCAGGCTTTCACAGCCTCTCTTGCTTTTGCTTGGCAGCCAGGTGTGAGGGTTCAAACCCCGTTCCTGTTCTACCCGGGCTGGCCCTTACACCATGTCACTGCCACCCATATAATAGACCGCCGGGACACCAGCAATTGTTAAAATATGCGCCACAACACCAGCATTAATTATTCCTGGTGCTAGAGTGCTGCTACAGTTTACATCAAGCGCCAGAATGATTAATTGCAAGTGCCAGAGTACCGCAATAATTAACATCAAGCACTGAGATGCCAGCTCCTAAATGAAATAACGCTGAGGCACCAGGTTTGATTTGAGTTTTGATTCAACTCCCATTGGGAGTTTGAATACAGAAAAGATTGTACACCAAAAAAGGATCACTGATTAATGTGCCTGCAGAGGGTGTCCTTGTGCTAGGCGTTGCGGGATTGTGCCCTAAAATGGAAAGTTGTCCCTTTTTCCACCAGCACAACCAAGGCTCTACAGTGCGCTGGAATGACCTAGAAGACATTGCCAGTGGCTGATGATTAATAATATGAGAATACTCTTATATAAGGTTTTGGTAGTAAACGCCAGGGGGCATATTATTCCCTACTTGTATATGATAAAATAAAGTAGTTCATCATAAGAACAAATTGGTCAATGTCTTCATAATCTTCACATTCAAAGGCGTACAGTGAGTGTGTGCCCCTACCTATTAATTCTTCCGTTGAATCTGCCAGTGTGCGCAAGTTTAAACAATACTCAAGTTACTTGCTATCTGAAACTTGCCTGACTTGGAGTTTGCTTAAATCTGAGTCCATTTTGTTTAAATCTGAGTTATTTTTACTTAGCACTATAGCTGTGACAACTACTGTATGATGAATAATATGATAAAATAAGGCATACTTTATTATATTTAATGATAAAAACTCTTCTTATTCCCTTTATCAATTTTAAATAAATATTAACAGTTAAAAATTAAAAATAATTAAGGAATTTTATATTTTTATTATTGTGGATTAGATGCCAGTTTAAATTGATTAGGATTAACAGAAATTCAGCCTACTTTTAATTGTTATTTAATTTCATCTTCTTTTTAATTTCCTTTCATCTTTCTCAGGATTTTGGGATTTTGTCTAATTAACAGACCCAACCAATTAATGCGGGCCAGAAATCAATCACTCTTAGGAATGGTTTTAACATAATAACACAGGCAACCGGGCCGCAAGATGAATGGATCAACAACCAAATCATATCCTGGCATCAACCAATCCATGCATTGTAATTAATGAATAGGACATGCAATTACTGCCCATTAATTAGTTCCCTTTCTCAAGTACCTCAAACATACATCTCATAATAATTACTATTTTAAAGTTTAATTATATCCTAGAACAAGAAGGCCATCATATGGACTGTCATCTGCATTACATCTAGAAGATTCCATCATTGACTGGGCCACCAGGCCAAACACTCCAAGATAAAAGGCTCTGAGCCTATTGTATTAGATAGCTCTGATTAGATACAGTATAGTGTAATAATTGCCTCCGTGAACCAGAAGCCAATCTGGCTATCTAGCCCTGGAACATGGCCCAGGTAGACAACTAATCCGCTTGGACCAAGGGATATTTGTACAGCATCAGAAAGGATACTGAGCTGTGAAAGTTGTCAAGCAAACTTCCACCAGAACCATCCCAGAAAGGGTGGCCCCCTGCCGTGTTGCCCTAAAGCTACTTCAGCCTCTACTTAGCATTGTAAGCTAACTGGGAAACCTGTGGGCAGGCGGGCTGTCTTAAAGCCAGTCCATTAGAATTAAAGACTGATGATTCTGTACTGACTTGATAATTTTGTCAAAGTCCTATTTCCTTAATGTTAACCTATCTTAGGCTTTATTATTAGGGCAAAAGATTATACTGTTGTCACACAATATTAATTCCTATGGTAAAATATAGACAACAACTTATGAACCTATATCCAGAAGTAGGAAGAAACATCCCAAATCTTCCAGGCCTTGGGCCCTGTCAGACTTGCTACTTCTGATGAAAATAATTATTCCGGGCCGCAGATTACACCAAATTCACAGGCTCTCTGTACTTTCCTAATGTTAGAAGACTTAGGAGATCATCTGGTGAATGATAAAACATCACAGTCTGCGGATTTCTGACAATCTTCATATAAAAATTAAAGTAAAAAAATCAGGATTTAGCCAGATGACAGAAAATGGCCTGTGTAATTTAAGACTGGGTTTATGCTTAAGTTAAGCATAGTTAAAGCCAAGCTAATCAAAAGGAAATTAAACCATATAAATTATTTTGAAATGAGTTCCGTCAGCCAATTCCTTGTCAAAACGATGGAAAATCGGTTGACGGAACAAAGATCGACCGAACATTTCCTGCCCCAAAATCTAGCCAGATGATGGGAGATGGCTTATCTGATCTAAAAATTAGCGTTAAGCCTGAATTAAGCATGTGCAAAATTGAGCCAATCAAAAAATAAAACCATAACATGATTAAAAATGGGGGTTATCGATTCACTTTTCATCGTTTTGATGAGCATCGGTCAACAGAACAATAATTGACAGTGCATGTTCCTGCTAAAATTAAATGAGTGGTATATTCAATTAAGGCACATTATGGCTTGATTTATAAAATGAGCTGTATTTATATTTCAAGTAGCGGAAATCTGCACAGGCGTTTAAGTTCACACCAAATCAGTCCATAAGTAGTGATCCTGATTGGCGTGCTAATTTCGTAGTCATTACTCTTTAGCAGGATTTGTCTTTTTGTAGCTGAAAGTCAGTATAAACTTTAATAATCAAGAAAACGCCTCCATAATGAGTGAATGTATAAGAAATGTGTTTCGAAAGTAAAATTAGAATGGGCGTTGGGAACTTAAGGATCAACGGCATACTCCCATAATCCTTCGAAGTAACCTTGGATAATGAAGGCTGATAGAATCTCCCTCCGCTGGGAGACATACCTAGCTTTATCCTGGATCTTTTGCTCAAACTGAGATAGCGATTTAAATTTGATGAACCCTTCTAGAAGCCCACTTAAGGCTTCAGTGGCCAATTCAAGCTCTTGCTGATTGTCTTCGAAAAGTTTCTTGTTGGTGCCGGCATTGAGATAATACGCTAATGCATATGTCCACTTGAGGGTATTGCGGCATCTAGCCAGAGTATTGAATGCCGCTTTAAGGAATTGAACCTGTTCTGATGAAAAGCGTGGGGTCCGCTGCAACCGTCTCCTATTTCCTTTGGTATGCACGAAGAGATTTTGCTCGACTTTCGAGCTTTGAATGTGGTTGACATAGCGATTGTAGTAATGCAGATATTTTTCAAGGCTGGAGCGAGACTCGGAAACTTCTTCGCTTTCATTCCGCTCCGCTTCATCAAAAGTGACGCATTCTCTATCGCTATGCCCCGACCAAACTTCCATACAGATCCAGCAGAACTCAAACTTGCATTTCCTACATGTCATATGCCTACAGCCACCATTTTTCTCAATCGCTGAGTGGCATTCTGGACATTCCTTGGTATTTGAGAGAATCCAATTGGAAGTCTCGGAATCGTCTTGAGTTTTCTTCAGCCAGGCTTTTGCATAGCTGCACAAGCAAGGCATGTGCTCTTCCAAGTCACAGTTAAAGCAAGAACCATGACCAGAATTACAGAACACAGAAGGTACGATGGAAGAAAGAGAGTTGACGTCACATTGCAAGACATACTTGCAGTTGGGAGAGGGACACCATTTCATATTTTTCTTGCTGTCCACGAAATAATCATCTTGGAGCTTGAGGAACCTAGATAAGTTTAGAAAAGATTAAATATTAAAGTACCTTGAAAACGAAGCTGGTGAAACTACTTTTTGTAAAGTCTCATCCTGGACCAAAGTATCGCAGGAGCCTGGGCAGTGAATATTTTTTACATTCCCCTCAGAAATGCTTTGTTCGTAGTAAGTCTTGTGGCAGTCCAGGCAGAATTCATGCCCGCATTGTAGTGTGAGTGTATTCTGATTTTGGGAATCTTCACAACAAATGTTACAAGTGAAGGCTTTTTGAGATTCAAAATTGATTTGCGTGGAGATGAGCGGATTCTCAATACCACAATCCTTATATGCTTTGGATGGAGAGTACATTGCTACTTTAAGAGCTTGGTGTTTATCCCAGTGGTATTCTCTTATTAAAGCACGACAAATTTGAAAAGGTAGACCCGAAATCGAAGCAACACTGTTGACGATCTCAATTTGCATTCCTTGAAGCTGCTGATCTGCAAGACAAAAGGGCTGCATCTCAAAGTCTAATTTAGCCTCCCTCATTTGAAGGACTAATGTACTGTGATCCTCTGATAAACAATTATACATCCGATCGTTTTCAGACTCACTCTCAGATGAATATAAGTATCCTTGCTCATAAGTATCAGTATTCTCGAGAAAATAGTTATACATCTGGTCATTTTCAGACTCACTCTCGGAAGAATGTACGTATCCTTGATCAAAGGTATCAATATTTTCAGGCAAAGAATCATACATCTGGCCATTACCATACTCACTGGCAGAAGCGTATACATCTCCATGATCATATATACTATGGTTATCAGGTGAATAATGATTCATCTGGCCATTTACATACTCACTTGCAGAAGCATAAACATCTCCATGATCATATATATCATGATTATCAAATGAATAATGATTCATCTGGCCATTTGCATACTCGCCCGCAGAAGCATATAAATCCCCTTGGTCATGCACAAAAGAATAATGCATCTGAGCATTAACAAGCTCACTTGCAGAAGAATATACATCTTCCTGGCCATATGTATCCTGATTGTCAGTAAAAGAAGGGTGCATCTGGTCATTTTCATACTCATTCGAATAAGTACCTCCGAGATCATAGGTATCGAGTTCGCCAGATAAATTATAATGCAACTGGTCATTTCCATAGCCACTCGCAAAAAGATGTTCATGCCCTTGGCCATAGGCATCCACGCTTGTAGAAGAATATACATCTCTTTGATCATAGTCTTCATGATTTTCTGACAAATAATAATGCATCTGGTTGTTTGCATATTCACTCTCAGAAACAGATTCATCTCCTTGGTCATAGGTATCGATATTTTCAGATGAATAATAATGACTTTGGTCATTTCCATACTCGCTTGAAAAGGGATATATATCTTCTTGGCCATAAGCATCTACACTTGCAGAAGGATATACATCTTGGTCATAGGGATCATGATTTTCTGGCAAAAAACACTGTAAATGGTCATTTAAATGGTCATTATCAGTTGTATATACATTCGGGTCATAGGCATCCTCACTTACAGAAGGATGTACATCTGCTTGATCATAGGTATCGTGATTTTCTGATAAATAATCATGTATCTGTTCATTTCCATACTCACTCTCTGAAGCAAACTCATATCCTTGGTGATAAGCATCAATATTTTCAGATAAAGTATAATGGCACTGGTCATTTCCATGCTCGCTTGAGGAGGGAGCTATATCTTCTTGGCCATGGGTATCGTAATGTTCAGATAAAGAATCGTAATACTGGTTGTTTTCATACGCACTTTCAGAAGCATATGTATCTTCTTGGTCATAGTTATCATCATAATCTGAAAAATAATCAGCTTCAACATCATCTTCAAAATAATAGTCTGAATCACTAGCCATAATAAAGTTTTTAAACTGCTGATAAGCTAAAGCTTAGATAGCTCGATAAAATAAATAGGCTTCAATTAAACCGTGAAAGCTAACTGGAATAGAGAAATAAAATTCCGATTGGTTGAGTTGGGCAGTCATCTACATTGTCTTTGTATCCTGATAGCTTCTAAAAAGCAAAACTATCAAGGTTGGGCAATTGTTTCTTGGGTGAACTTGGCCACAGAATATTGAAAGGAAGCTTGAACCAGTTTATGATCAGATCCACATATCTACTCTCCTTATGCCTTGATTGATTGTTGGAAATGGTATTTTACCGAATAAGCTGGCGCCACGTTATACATGAATTGATTTATTGGATATACAGCTTCAAAGACAAAGGATTCTAAGGCAAATGGTAAAAGCTTGCTGCATTGTTACAGATACAAGCTTCGATGATTAAGACTGTATGAACTTCAAGGAAAAATTAAAATCTACCATATTAAAGCCTCGATATGATTTTGATCAAACCCAATCAACCATCTGCTTGAAATTGATTTCGGGGTGTCGAGTATATACTTCTAGGAAGTATATAAAACGAGATAAAGGGGGAAATTAAGAAGAGAATGATACTTTATTGGATATGAATATAGGAATATATATAGTATCATGGGAAGCCACATACTGTCCATGTACATCATGGTAGTCATGGGGCTTATCTGAGTAATATTATATCTAAGTAATGAGACTTGTCCAAGTGTTGTTCCAATTAGGACTCAAAATGTTTGATCCCTATAATAGATGGCCAAATGATAACAGTGCCACCAACTTATTGGTTAGTTGGGGAATCATTCAGTGAGTCACTCGAGAAATTAGTTTCCCGAGATAGAGTAATTGTAGATGTTGTGTCATCTCCCCCTGGGGTGCGGGAAGGTGGAATCTTGGGCATTTTCTTGAGAGTGTCAGGGATTTGGGCTTGGTATTGATCCAGTTTGGCAGTGGGAACAGGGAGTCTGGAATTGTGTTGGGCTGTTCTTGCTTTACAAATGCAGAGTCGGTCATGGTGCATGTGTGTCACAGATCCTGAATGGATTAGACATTAAGTCATCCACTTAGGGATTGAGCGACAAAACAATCACTCAATTGCTTTATCTTAACCTGGTTTTATCAAGGATATTACGTTAAAAACACCTTAAAAACAAGTATTCAAAGCGCCTTTCAAATGCACATCAGGTGCAGGCTTTACTTACGAGGTTATAAATAGGGCAATGTAGATATTGCCACTTGCCTCCATTAGGCAAGACACGTGAAACCGGACGTTCTCTTGTGCAGCTCTTTCTACTGTACCTCTCCACTCTCCTCCTTTAAGAAAGTCCTTCTGTCTGTGCCCCCTTTCCCCTGGTGGGAATTCCCCTGCCTCATACTATATAACTTCAGCACTATCAAAATATATACCAGTTGTCTTATTATCTTCTTATATTCTTCTGTCCTTACCCAGGCTGTCACTATACCACAACAGGTATAGTATTAAGATAAAGAAGTAGTAGACCAACTATTTGTAGAATTCACCACCCAGGCTGCATATTTTACGACAATGTGTTTAAGTTCAGTGTGTGTGCCAATTCCCTTGATAAGTTAAGTGTTGTTGAGCTTGACTGTCATGACAATTCCTGGTCCTCTTAAGCCTGGGTCTAGTTTATGCTAATCATGGTTGACAAACAAAATCTTGTCTCTGACTTGGAATCTCTCTTTTTGGAGGGGGATTGACTCTCTTTCTACTCTTTCCTTTTCTTTAACTTCTAGGTCTTTCCTGGTGTTTTGGATGCCAGGATCATTGTTGGTGGGCACCTTCTTGGGTAGAGGTAACCATGGCCCTAGCGTAGTACTAATAATTGCGGGGGTTTGTCCATATACAAGTTCATATAGGCTTTCCCCTTTATTTTGGTTGACCCATGTACAGCACACCATTAATGCTGTTGGGAGCATGTCGGCCCATAACATTGGATTGTTGGCAGATAATTTACTGAGCGCTTCTACAAGGGAGCTGTTCAATTGTTCTACTCTTTCATTTTCTTGTGGGTGATATGGAATAGCAATGGTATGTTTTATCCCATTATTAGCAAGGTAGATGTTGTTGTCTATGGCTGTGAGTTCAGTTCCTCCATCTGTAATTAGAAGTTCAGGTTTTCCAAACTTAGCTATGATTTCTTTGTCAATAAATCTTAACACATTATTTCATTTGTGCTCTTTTGTGGCTTGTGTCACATGCCATCTGGTTGCATAGTCAATAGCTGTGATGATGTACTTTTTGCCCTTGTTTTTGCCAGGCATTGGTCCCACAATATCCAATGACCATACCTTAAAGGGTTGTGGATGGATATGGGTACTACTGACTTGGGTGGAGCTTTGGTTTGTGCGTACTTCTCACAGACCTTGCATTGTTCCAGTACCTCTCTGATATCATCTAGCATGTTGGGCCACCAGTAGCAAGTCTTGAGATATTCATGCAAGTTTCTGCTACAGGTGTGTCCCAAGTCTCTGTGATAACAGAGGATTGTGTCAATCTTTTGTATTGACGGGACGTAGGGTACAGTGTCACCATTTGATAATATTGTCACAGTAAGTTCCATAATGCCAGGGATTCTTCAGCTGAGAAGAAAAGCTGGGAAAGCTGGGAAACCTTTAACAAAGCTGACTGATTTAACAGACTTGAATCAAAAAGTTGATTGCAAATGGGTTACAGCTGCTCCAGTTTATTGGTCAAATCCAATTCCTCCCTGTAAGCTGATGTTGATAAATTGACATAACTTAAGGGTCACCAGATATGAACTTATTAATCAGCATGGTTGTCATAAATTGGTCACCCAAGGGTTCTTTGCAACCTGGACCAGATACTCACTTGACAATGTGGAAGGAATAGGAGCCCAGGATCCAGGTGGTATTGCTTAGTCAATTTTTGATATATATTGAATAATTTTAACTGTTTCAACTCTAAGAGTTGAGTCCTCTCAAAAATTTACTCAATAAAAATCAAATATCCCTTGGTCTAATTTACTTTTGAAAATGCATCATGTAGTTGGATTATTGCACTACATTCCCTACAATATGATTCTAAGCCGGATCATTACTGGAAGATGGGTCCCTGCAGTTGGAATTTTGTTGTTGGCACCTCCCAATGTTAATTCAATGCCTGCTGATCTTGGAGTGGTCCCCCCTGTCTTTGAAAATGCAAATTGTGTTGCATCTCAATGTCCTGAATTTTATTCTGAAGATTCTCTGATGCTTTCAAAGGCTATTTATCTTGGGCTACTTTGGTTAGGATTAATTATTTTACTTAATCCTAGTATCTCAATTGGAAATCTCACAAAACAATATCTGAAGCTGCGTTGGTGGTTAATCATTAATTCTATGTAGATTTGGGTGGTGATTCCCCATCATTTAGAAACAGCTTCATACTATCCTGTGATTTCTGTTACATTACTCAACTCTTCTACGTCTGAGTTTTTGGAAGCAGTTTGTCATGAATTTGTGTTTCTTTTCTCTGGTTCAATCAAGATATCTGTGTTTACTATGTTTATTTGTATCACTTCTTTTCTGATTTTTCAGTTTGGACTTTTCTTTAATTTTTGGTTTCCATCTCCAGTTGCAGTTGTTGATACTGGATCTTCTGTTTCCTTTTTCCGTTGTGCCATGTTATTTTGGCATCCAGATCATTTTCCTGCTCCACCTAATGATGAAATTTTGCATGAATTTTTTTCAGCTTTATCATCATATTCTGGTTCAAGCCTTAGTCACAAATCCCAAGTTCACCATGTGATGACAAAGGTTTCTGATGATGCTTGCAAATGGTTGTTGTCCGCGGTGAAGCAAAATCCACATGTTTTGACAGAAAGTGCATCTTTGTACCCTTTGTAAAATTTTTGTGTTTATCTATTGAGGAGCTCAAAGTATATTGTAAGTTGTACGCCTTCCAACAGGGTACTACTTTGCTTTTGATATTCCTTCCTCAGTTTCTTGCCTACTACTATACAATTGATGTTCCCGAGATGAATAAACTCTCAGTGGTGTGGTTAGCAGTTGACCAGACTTCCCAGGATTTGGCAGTTTGGGATTCCCCATTAACCACAACTGAGGCCCTGATAAGCCAAATTCTTTCTTTGGTCTCAAATCTGTCGACTTCCAAGCAAGGTTCAATGGAGATTGAAGCTACACCTGCTGCGCACTCCTGGTTTTCTGGGTCTTGTTACGCGGTGGCGTCCTCCAGTCAGAGTCAGGATTGTTCTCCCCTTGTTTTTTCTCAGGCACAATTGACAATTTTGAACAAACCCACTGAGGTGAATGAAGCGCCAGTAGTGGCTGTCCCTGAAAGTTCATTAGCTATGCTTCAGCATGTTGTACCCGCAAAGACTTCAACAGTTGAGTCCAAAGAGTGTAAAGCCCAGCTGTAAAGACACAGCAGAACTTACTTTCTATTATTAAGGAGTAAAATATATAGCAAGATTGGGTTGAACTTCAATGATAGCTTAGCTATCAACTAGTCGAATTTCATTTATTTATAGGTGAAAGGTAGTGAGGGGAGATTGTGTAGGAATAGGGGTGCAGAGAGTGCATTTGATGCATGTCAAATGAAATTGTCACTTGTTACTTTCATAGTCCCATACTCTACTCAAATTTGCTTTAAATCTGGGTTCTCAACAAGTACTGTAAATTCAGAACCTAAACGTAAAAATGCGGGATTGTCAAATCCTTGGTCCAAATTTTGAATCACTTTTGCAGGATAGCCTTTTTTAATTAAATTGAATTCTTTGTATTTTTATTTGAATTTTTAAAAATGCGGGAACTCATAGACACTTTGCAAAGTTCAAGTCAAACTGCATATTTCCAATGGACAAAATGAATTAACTAGAATCAGATTTGAAGCGTTCAAATCCATCAACCATTTTCATTAAGTTTACTATGTTTTTTGAAATTGCGGGATTGTCAAATCCAAGAACCAAATTTCAAATCACTTTTGAATGCCACTAGTAAACTCAGATATTAATTGCGGGAACTGGAATCCAAATTGAATGTAAAGTAAAAAACTAGGACAAATCAACCCAAATCAAGAAGCTCCACTCTGGATAAAATCAAATGGAAAATACAATCTCAACAACCATGTTTAGACATGAAATTAAGTTAAATGTAAAATTGTCTAAACTGGAAATGATGCAATATTCTGCACTCTAAATCACTAATATAGCAACCATAAACCCATATGATGATTTATGAGCTACTCTCCTGATGACGCAGAATTTTTTTAAAAGTTATTTGGCCCCCAGCGTAGCCAAGGGGCCAATAAAAATTCTTTTCAAGGAAGAAAGGAGAGGAAAAGATAAACCATCAGTTTAATGCATTATGTATTCATGTACTGCTATTAAGGATACTTGATTACAGTAGATTTTAAAAACACTAATAATAAATAGAATTATATATTACAATCTATCTTATGCCGTTGTCTTTTCCTTGATGTGTTGATAGTTCATTTGCTGTTGATAATGTGCTTGCGTTTAATTGGATAGTTTCACCTCCAGTTGCCTTGGTAATAGGAAATCAAGTTGCCTCCCCAAGACCAGCTGTGGTTGTAGAGGCAACTTGATTTCCTATTGCCAAGGCAACTGGAGGTGAAACTATCCAATTAAACGCAAGCATATTATCAACAGCAAATGAACTATCAACACATCAAGGAAAAGACAACGGCATAAGATAGATTGTAATATATAATTCTATTTATTATTAGTGTTTTTAAAATCTACTGTAATCAAGCATGTAAATTTTAGCCATCCTAAAATGGAATAGGGTGATTTTTGAGAATGCCTATGATTCCTAAAAGAATTAGCACAAATACACTCTAGATCCTTTAGCATCCTTTTTGAGACACCCATAAACTATATTTATTTCACATCCCTTGCAATTATGATTTGAAACTTGGTTCTTGGATTTGATAATCCTGCAATTTCAGATTTGTTAAGTTTTCCATGATGTCTATTATTTGTTTGAAATACAGGAAATCTCAAATTGTACATTAGAATCCTGCATTTATGATTTATGTATCCTGCATTTGTTTGCTGAGTTTTGTCTTTTGTTAGTTGAGTTATCTACTCAAGAGATTTGAAATTTGCCAATTTAAATAAATCAAAAAAAGCCAAATAAAATGTTTGATTTTATTAAATATTTTATTTTTTACTCAGCTGAGTTGCCCTAAAAAGTGATTTGAAATTTGGACCAAGGATTTAAAAATCCCGCATTTTTACGTTTAGGTTCTTAATTTACAGTACTCACTACTTACAATAAAGATTTGAAATGACAAGAGCTTTCAAATGTGGGTTTGGATATGTAGATCCAATTCATATTTGCTGATATACAGTTGTATGCATGCATGCATGACATGACATCATTTTCATGCAACCAGTTACTTATGCCAGAAGTTTGTTTTATCTTGATTTTGCTTGTGATTGGGGTTCTTGAAAAGTCGCTATCACTTAAGGAAAGTTGTCAGGCTTGGCAAGACCTTTTGAATGCAAGTTTAAGCATCAATTTTCATTCTGTACTCAATGAGTTACGCTTGCATGAATAGGAACATTTATGCATTAATCTATTATGTAAAATGAATGAATACCCATCTTTGAGTAAATTGCAATTTTACTGTTACCTGGCCTAGATATTAGATAATTCCTAATTTCTATTGGCCAGGTAATTTATGTCAGGATAATCCTGGCAAAGAGTTGCCCCTCGTTCCCATCAATTGTGATCATCCTGTCCTTCCTGTTGCTGTCCGAGAAATGAATGACAGATATTTTCAGGAGCACCCTGCATCCTTAGCCGCTGTCTGTACCACCAAAGAGAAGCAGACTCCTGCTGAGATTGAAACATTTGCTGCAAATAAATCCACTTCTGGTTAATTCTTGTTTTATGATAGCATTGATATTGGTCAAACCATCTATCAGCCAGCAATTCTGTTAGATACAGGTGCTTCCAAGAACTTTATGAGTGTTAAGACTGCGGACTTGCTGCAACTCATGTATCACCTTGGAATGCTTGTTAGGGGTAAAAAATATCAAACATTTCCCTCTTTTCAGCTTAAGAAACTGGTGACATTTATAGTTGCAGGTCAGTCTTTTACTGCAAGGTTCTCCATTTGCACTACCCTTATGCATCCTATCATCTTGGGGGTGGGCTGGTGGCGCAACCATAATTTATTGGCCCTGCTAAAAGAAAATGAGTTACAAGTGGACCACTCTTCAGGCATATCCATTTGTATTCTGTTGTTGGATATGTCAGAATTAGAGCATTATTCTCAAACAATCCAGTCTGTCCCTATCCCTGCCCCTTTTAGTTTGAATTTACCCACATGCCTTCAACCCTAATCCGCGGCATTTGACACCACTAGGGGTGAGGTCCTTCCTCAGCATACTCAGTTTGACTTTGACTTTAAAGTTACTGTTGATTTGATTTGTATTGTGTCTCCTATTTATCCTTTGACCTTGAAGGAAGACGCATGTTTAGAGGAGTGGACTTGAGACATGTTGGTAAAGGTTATATCTTTAAGAAGGCTTCATCAATATGCTCTCCACTGCTATTTGTACAAAAATCCAATGGTTCTCTTTGACCTTGTGTTGATTATGGGAACTTGAATACCATTACTATTCCTGACCCCTACCCTTTACCCTTTGAAGGACAAATTTCTTGCTGCGTTGAGAAGGCTAAGGTATTCTCAAAGCTGATCTGTTGAATGCGTTCAACCAGATTAGGATTGTAGAAGGAATGTAATGGTTGACAGCATTCAGGACTAAGAAAGGTATCTTATAGTTCTGCGTCATGCCTTTTGGATTAAGAATGCTCCGGCTTGCTTTCAGTGGTTAATTGATTCAGTCTTGGGGGATCTACTGGGTGTATGTGCCACTGTGTACATGGACAACATCTTGGTGTTCTCTCCAGATGAGGAGTCCCATAAGGCCCACCTGTCAGCAGCTGTAGAGCGCATCCTCCAGGCTAATTTGATCATCAAACAGAGTAAGTGTGAATTCTTTAAATGTAAGGTTACCTTTTTAGGTAATATTATCTTTGAGGATGGCCATACTATTGCCCTGGACAAGGAAGCCGCAGTTTGCAAGTATAATAATCCTGTGACAGTATCCTAAATCTGAAGTTTGTTGGGAACTTGTAAGTTTTTAAAGAAATTTACACCAC
Organism: Entomophthora muscae; assembly: GCA_014839935.2. Classification (NCBI taxonomy): domain Eukaryota; kingdom Fungi; phylum Entomophthoromycota; class Entomophthoromycetes; order Entomophthorales; family Entomophthoraceae; genus Entomophthora; species Entomophthora muscae. The sequence goes on along the minus strand of QTSX02007170.1, from coordinate 106,205 downwards.
ACTTGTCTGAAGTGGCTGCCCCCTTATATTTGGCTAGCGGAAAGACAACTTTGGTCTGGACGCCTGAGTGCACAAACACATTTGCAGCTTTCAAGGAACTTTTGTTGTCTTCACCTGTGCTGAGACATTTAGATCCTGAGCTCCCTTTTGTGGTTTCCACAGATGCCTCTAAATATGCTGTGGCTGGTGTGTTATTACAAACTTCTGGCAATGTGGTTGAGATACCTGTAGGGTATTTCTCCCAAAAGATGGAAGCTCAGAAATGCAACTACATGATTTACAATAAGGAATTGTTGGCAGTTGTGGAATCCTTGAAACATTGGCACCACCATCTCATGGTGGCTCTTCATCCGTTTGTTGCAAGGACCAACCATAAAGCTCTTCTGTATTATTGTCAACCCAGGGTTTTGTTGGGTTGCCAATCCAGATGGCATGATGATCTGACCAGATACAAGTTTTGCTACAAGTTTATTAAGGAAACTGATGAGCACTTGGCAGATGTGTTAAGTAGAAATCCATCCCAGCTCCCAGATGCTAGCATAGATGTTGAGTTTAACTTGCACAATATGATTCCAGATGAGGCTGTGATTCCTTTTGTATTACCACAACCTGCTTTGCTGGCCACCATGTCCTTAACCGAGGGTGCAGACCTAGACTTATATTCTAAAGTTAAGTTTCTGAAGCCTCTGTCCAAAGGTTAAAATATGTTATTAGAACTAGCAAGTGCAAGCCTGGTTGGCCAGCCACAGGGCTATCACAAGATAGGTCCAGTTCTATATCATCAAGGTTGCTTGTGGGTTCCAGAAGGAACCATCTGGGACAAAATCATGGAGGCCCATCATACCTGTCCAACGGCAGGCCACCCAGGGAAAAACAAAACAGTGGAACTAATCTGCCGCCGTTTTCCTGAAAAGGTTTGACAGTGCAGGTAGCAGATTTTGTTTGAGACTTCCTGGTATGTGTTTGGTCCATGGCAAGCCGTAAAAAGACTACTGATTTACTGGTTCCACTGCAGCCTTCTGAAGGAACCTGGACGTCTGTGTCAGTAGATTTCATTGGTGAGCTTCCCAATTCCTATAGGTTTAATACAATTATGGTGGTGGTAGATTGTTTTAAAAAATGGCACACTTTGTACCTTGCTCAACCACAATTACTTTGGTAGAAACAGCTAGGTTATTTGTGAACAGTATCTTCTCCCTACATGGCATCCCAATGGAGATTATAAGTGACTGTGGGCCTCAATTTATTGCTCAGTTCTGGGAAGCCTTCACCAGAATTCTGGGTATCAAATTGTGCCATTCCACAGCTTTTCACCCCCAATCCAAAGGAGAAACAGAGAAGGTAAACCAAATTTTGGAGGTTTACCTGTACTGCTACAAAAAGGCGCAATAAGACAACTGGTGTGCTAACCTACCCAAGGCAGAGTTCACATATAATAACGCCCTGCACAAGTCAAATCAGGTTTCTCCATTCTATGCCAATGTAGGTTAAAATCCTTCATCCAAAATGGGTCCTTGTTTGGTTAGCAATGTAGAAGCTGCAACAGACCAAGCTGCAGCATTGAAGCAGGTTCATCAGGAGCTACAGATTACTCTCACTGCTGCTGTGATAACTTACAAGAAATAAGTAGATCACAAACGCCAGGAAGGTCCAACCTACCAACCAAGGGATCTGGTCATGGTGGATGCTTGCAATATGAAACTGAAGGTCCCTTGCCGTAAATTAGGCCCCAAGCAAGTTGGTCACTTCAAAGTTGAACATCAAATTGATTCCTTTGCATATCAACTAGGTTTACCCCCAAATTTTAAGATTTTCCACACCTTCCACAAATGCTTACTTAATCCTTTTAAGGGTACTGAGATTTCTTTTTCCCAACCCATTCTGGTGGAAGGAGAACCTGAGTATGAGTTGAATTGCATTTTTGGCTTCTTTTAAGCAATTGACGTTGTCTAGAGTTTTTGGTGTCATGGAAGGGTTATTACAACTCTGAAAACTCATGGGTTCCCCATTAAAATTGCTTCATTTCCCCAGTTCTTATCCAAGAGTTCTACAATAGTCACCCAACTGCCATTGGTCACCCCAAGCTTACCTTGGCCGCAATGAAGCTTCCCCCTTCCCATAAAAACTTTTCTTTATCCCATCTTCCAGATGGTGTTATTGTGCCCTGGGCTAAAGGGGAAGGTAATGTCACAGTAGGTTCCATCATGCCAGGAATTATTTGCCCAAGCAAGAAGGCTCAAAAAACTGGGAAACCTTTATTGAAATTGACCAAGTTAACGGATTTAAATCAAACAGTCAATTAGAAATGGATTACAGCTGCTCAAGTTTTTTGGTCAAATCCAATTCCTTCCTGTAAGCTGATGTTGATAAATTGACGTAACTTAGGGGTCACCAGATATGAACTTATTAATCAGCATGGTTGTCAGAAATTGGTCACCCAAGGGTTCTTTGAAACCTGGGCCAGATACTCACTTAAAAATGTGAAAGGAATAGGAGCCCGGGATCCAGGTGGTATTGCTTAGTCAATTTTTGATATATATTGAATAATTTTCACTATTTTAACTCTAAGAGTTGAGTCCTCCCAAAGTTTACTCAATAAAAATCAAATATTCCTTGGTCTAATTTACTTTTGAAAATGCATCCTGTAGTTGGATTGTTGCACTACATTCCCTAAAATCTGATTCTAAGCCGGATCATTACTGGAAGATGGGGCCCTGCAGTTGGAACTTTGTTGTTGGCACCTCCCAATGTTAATTCAATGCCTGCTGATCTTGGAGTGGTCCCCCCCGTCTTTGAAAACGCAAATTGGTTTTCATCTCAATGTTCTGAATTTTATTCTGAAGATTCTCTGATGCTTTCACAGACTATTTATCTTAGGCTACTTTGGTTAGGATTGATTGCTTTATTAATCCTAGCATTGCATTTGAAAATTTTACAAAACGGTATTTGAAGCTGCGTTAGTGATTAATCATTAACTCTATGTGGATTTGGGTGGTCATTCCCCACCACTTAGAGACAGCTTCTTACTATCCTGTGATTTCTGTTACAAATATGCCGTGTAGAGTACCATATACATTTTTGAGCAGATGTTAGTTCTTGAGAGCTTTACCTTGGAGATTCCCCATGATTAACATGGGCCAATCAGGGTCTCCATCAGTGCATAGGAGATGATTAAAGTATAGCCTTGATAGGGCATCTGCAGTAAGCATTTCTTTGCCTGGTTTGTATTTAATTATTATGGGACACCTTTGTATGAGGCTCATCCATTCAGCTTGTTGTCTAGATAGATTCTGCTATGTTTTGAAGAGCACTAGTAATTTGTTGTTGGTTGACACTTTAATTATCTGTGCACCTCCCAGATAGCATCTCCACTTCATTAAACAGTAGATGATAGCTATCAGTTCCTTGTCATGTATTGGATATCCTTGCTCACCATCAGACAGCTTTCTTGATTCATATGCTAGAGAGAGGAAATCCTTTTCTGTAGTTTGAATTCTTAGTACTCCTCCTATTGCGTAGTTAGAGGTTTTGGCTTCCAGCTCATATATCCTATCACAATTAGCATACTGCAAGATGGGGGCGGTAATCATTTGTTATTTTAAATGCCAGAAGTGTTGTTCTCTAAGTGGTGTCCAGAAAATTTTGGTTGTTTTGCCTGTGATTGCAGATAAGGGGTCAGTCAAGGCACCCCAATCAAGGATACATCTCCTGAAATAGGCTACCATGCCTAGAAATGTATGAAGCTCACTCTTATTTTTCAGCACTGGCATGTTGGTTATGGATTGTATCTTTTCTTGGTCTGGCTTTACTCTGTTCTTGCTGATAATGTGTCTTATAAATGGGAGAACTGCTGAGAAGAAGTCACATCTTGAGGGCTTAGATATGATAAGTTATCTTGAAGGGTGTGAAAGAGCAGGCAGACATTTTCAATTATTGCTCTATAGTTGGGCTGTAAATGATCATGTTGTCAAGGTAGATGATAGCCCTTTTCCCAATGTGTTCCTTAAAGACCACATTCATAAAGATTAAAAAGGTGCTTAGAGAATTTATCATGCCAAAGTTAAGGACCACACATTCAAACAATCTATACTTAGTTCTGAAAGCTGTTTTAGGTATGTCTTCTGGTTAACACGGATTTGGTGGTAATCTGCTGACAATTCAATTTTTGTGAAGACTTGGGACCCCCCAGGGCGTTGAAAGGTCATCAATCAGGGGCAGGGGATACCTGTACTTAATTGTGACCTTGTTGAGCGCCCTGTAGTATGTGACCAGGAAGAGTCCTCCATCTTTCTTTACTACCAAAAAGACAGCCACACCAAAAGGAGATTTATAAGGTTGTATGAGTCCTTTTTCAAGGGCCTTATCTAGATAGGCCTTTAGGGTGTTGTCCTCTTGTGGTGTTAGGAGATAGATAAGTTTTGATTTTGGCACACTCCCTTTGAGGTTGATTTCATTTTGGATGCCCTAATTGGGCAGTAGTCCTGGTAACATTTCTTGGAAAACTGAAGGGAATTATAGGACTAGCTATTGTTGGATTGGGTCTTGTTTGTGTGAGGTCTCTGCATTTTTAAAGTGGATAATCTCATGTGTGCAGGTGTTCCAATTGATTTTGCTAGGGTCCTTTTCCTCTTCTGTTTCCGTAATTTTCACAAACACATGGTCTCCCATGAGGGTGTCAAGGCAAGTTAGGTACATATGGCGGTGCACCTCTCTTTGTTGTATGGTGAGGTTAGCGCTATCCCAGTTGATATGAGGTTTGGCTTTCTCATCCAGTCCAGACCAAGTACAGCATTATAATTAGGGATTAGTTTAATTGGGCCACTAATTGTAGTATGCATGTCTCCTATTTGGGTGCAAAAAGGTTTTGCTTCTATTATCTGTCATGATAACTGTTTTGATATTACTTTGGACCATGGGTAGTTTCATAAGGTTGGTTTTTTTGTCAACAAGGGATTGGTCTTGTCAGGCACCCATCCACTTGGATGTAATCTTCCAAGGCATGAATGATTGCAGAAGGATTTAGTCCAGTTACCAGTGAACCTGTGGGCAAGGACACCATACTGAGGTGAAATAGCTCTCCAAATAGTTGATACCAGCCTAAAAGCAGATTGGATTGTACTAGGAAGAAGTACACCTCTAAGTAGCACAAGAGGAAGGCAGATGCCAAGGGACAGAAAACCTGTGGGTCAAGGGCTTGTTGACAGACCGGTAGCTCTGCTGTTCTTCCTTACAAGGTGGGTTGTGGGACAAGGGGGTAGCAATATATAGGGATGCTTTGGATCAGCCACAGCTAGCTAACAGCTTTTAGCTGCTACATCTAAAACAGAATTTTAATATATTTAAGCATATTGAAATAAATCTTTCAAAGGAGAGGTCAGGAGCCAAAAACTGGCCGCAGCTGCCTGGGGCTTGGCCAAAGCAGCCCTAGCAGTATACCAGACTCCTGGTATCACCCAACGCCAGGATTTATCCAAGAAATGAGCTTCAGGGGGAGGTACCAGAGTCTGCATATGTACCTAGCAAAATGCTGGCCTTTACAGCCTGCAACAAGATCATCCAGTATATCCATTTATACCCAAGAGACTCCATAATGAAAGTCTTGGGCAATCTCATGGTTAGGATTAAAAGGGGTTTAAGACAAGCTAAAATAGACAATAACTCACTTGGGTGAATGTAGACTTTATTGATTGAACAAGTAATAGATCATAAATTACCAGCTTTATATAGCATGGAAGCTAAACAGTAGTCTGGAGATAAAAAAAGGAGATCACATCTCTTGGGGATGAAATTGGGGAAATTTGGAGGGAAACTGGAGATCCTAGGCAGTTGGAATTTAAACTAGAGTTATTTGCATTACTGAAGAAATAAAACTGATCTCAGCAACATTAAAACAATTCTATCTTTAACAAAAATTTGCCTTTAAGGTAGGACAAGGACAGGAAATGCCCATCTATTCCCCAGTTAAAACTGGGGAAGGAGAGCAGGGACCAACAACAAAACCAGAGGCCAAAAGACAAGCTAGAGCAAGAACAGGGTCAGAGCAGCCGTAAATGTCATCAGAGTGACTAAGCAGATCTATTGAAAGGATTATTGTAAATCCAGATTGGCTGGAATTGGTTTCAAAAGGTAACAATTTGCTCTTTACAATTTTACTAATCATTTTATTAAGAAAAAGAGCGTCTAAAAGAGAAGAAGACCTGGGTTCAAATCCTGTTGATGTTAATACTGGATCTGAAGGCCCATCTGAGCCAATATCCAAAGGTAATAAATAATAGTTACTACTAACTAACCCATTGATTTTAGGAGATCTAGTAGAACCCAAAGGAGGGAACATTTCTTCTCCTATTACAAGGAGTAAATTATTGTCAGGAATTTCAGAAAAGACATTACTGACAGGTCTTCTCCAGTGTTCAATAGCGCTGTGCCCTGATATCTGCAAAAGCAGAAAGGATAAGAGAGCAGTTTATTTTCTGTTTGGGCAGCAAACAGTATAGGATTGCTGGAGGGTAATTAGATCATGGTGATTGAGTCCATGTCTTGATCCCTGTACAAGTATTTTAAAGTGGGGGAGGGCAGCTTGCCTAAGCACTCCCCTGAGCTTTCCCCTTCTTGGCGGTGTTATCAGTGCTCATTTAATTGACTTGAGTAGTGTGATTCCTGTTTCAAGGATGGGGATTGTTGGCTTGGTTGTTCTGCTTGTTAGTTTGAGGGTTTTCTTTGCTGTGGGACTTTTCTTTTTTTTTGTTACATGTAGGCTGTCAGATTTCTGTGTGGCGTGTTTTCCATCTAATAATAATTCCTGAAGGTTTTTGTTGCGGGTCATGTCAAACTGACTTTAATGTGTGTGGGGAGGGCATTGTAGAAGTCCAGTTGAGGTCCAGATTCATCAAAATGGATAGTGTCAGGAGCTCAATCTTGTATATCTTCAAATTATGTAGTGTACTCCTCAATGGTTCCTGTCATTTTAAAGGTTCTGAATTCTGTCATGATCATCACATCAGAGTCATTTATGGCAAACTTTTCAAGGAAGGCGGCTTTGAACCTATCCCAGTCCTCACTGTGGTCAGGATGCTGGCTGAACCATTTGCTTAAAAAATGTGAGGCAGCCCCGGTAAGGCGTAGGGCAATTTCACTAGCCCAGAGTTTTTGGGGGTAGCCCACTTGTGTAAACTTATTTTGGGTGATTTTAATCCAGAGATTGGCATTTTCACATAGTAGTCATGAGAACGTCCCAATTTCTGCTGAGTGGAGGCTTTGAAATACAATGTTGGGTATTTTGGGTACATCATATATTGTGGGTGGATTCAGGACTTCTTATGTGCTAAGGAAGTTGTACTGTTTGATTGGTACAAGGACATTGTTGAAGACAAGGAATCCTGCTGGGATGTCTTGTCCTTCTATGTAACCTCTCCAGCCAGTGGGTAGTGCCATCTGCCGGGCTCTTTTCTTTGGAGGAATTTTTCCTTAAATTTGTATAGGTTTGAATGAGGTGGGCTAAACCAACTAAGTTGCAGTCTCATCCTAGGGAGACAAACCACCAGGATGCCGCATATTGGATCACTGGCAAGCTGCTCTGAGAGGGGACCAGAGGTAAGACACCCAGGAAAGTTGAGGGAAGTAGGAGTTCAATCCCATCAACACAAGACCGGTGACCAACCAAGGGGCAAAAAGAGAGGGAAGGAGTTGGGACCTCCGTCTCCAGCAGGGGGACAGGATCAGTATTATCTGGCAACAGGAAGAAGAGGGAGGGGACTCCTTAATGCTGAGAGAAGATAAGATAGACTCAGCAGAGTACAGATCTAATTCATTGCAAGTAAGACTCTTGACTAGAACCTCCCCAGAAGTGAAGAGATCACTTGAGAAAAGCAGAAGGTTAGAGGGGTCATCACTCACAAGGCAGGCAGAAGAGGAGAGGCACAATCAAAGATCAGGGGAAGTAGTCCAAAGAAGTAACAGGAATGGGGCCAGAGAAAACATGACAAACTTGAGAACTGAGAGTATCATCCTTATAAACTCCAGAAGATTTGGAGTCCAAAATGATGGTTGCAGGTTCTGTTTTATATAGGGGTTTATCAAATTTAGGTTTCCAAAAGGGGGAACACAAGCAGAGGCAGGTCAGGCTACTATGGAGAACTTGGGAGGTGTTGCAGGAGGCTTTACAGTTAAATTTAAGTTGAGTGGACTCAAAAACAAGTTTAAGTAACAAAAACCAGAAGATGAAGGGTTTTTTATAATGAATACTAACTTGAATTTAAGTTTCAAACTTGATTTTTGAAAGAAAAATTAGTTTATATAAACACTATACACCAGAGCTTCTTTCCTAGGGTTTAAAAAGGCCTCCAGGTTTGAAACAGGATACTTAAAGGTAATGAAGATTAATGAAAATACTAATACTTTTAGAATTATAGAGCAAACTCAAATTAAAGAGTTTGAACTTATTAAAATCTTAAAATGGTTTAGATAGACTCCAAAATTTTAATATTATTAGAGAATCAACAAGCAGGGGACTGAAAGTTTCCTTGTTAAGTTAAAAGGGGGAGAGCAGTTACAATTTGAATCATATGACAGACTGGCCAGACTTTAATTAGCTGGTGGAGAATTTTTTTTTGGTCTAATCCAGGGAGACTGGAAAGTTTCAAACTGATTTCTGTGGCTTCATCTGATTGGCCAGAGGTGATCCCAGACATTTTTAAATTATTTAACTTCATGGGCACTAATGTGGCCTCACTTGATTGGCTATCTATGATGGTTTTTAGAAGTGGGTAATACCAAGCTAATAAGTAGTTCAAAGTCATCAGTGTTTCTTCCCAGGGGAAGCAACAAAGGCCAGATGGTCTACAGAGTAGGCCACTACAAATATTTTGTCTACAGTATGTACCAAATCTTCCAAAGAGTTGAGTGGCTTGGCTGGGATTTTGAGGCTTTTTCGGTGCGCCAAGGGAAGATAGTACAATCCAGAGCCAAGGGAACAGTGAATTTACAGTAGGTGTGGATAGCCTACCTGTGCTACCACTGTTGAGTATATACTTCTGGTAAGTATAATAAACAAGATAAATGGGAAAATTAAGAAGAGAATGATGCTTTATTTGATATGAATATAGGGTATTTTATAGTATCATGGAAAGCCATATACTGTCCATGTATATCCTGTCATCATGGGGTTTGTCCAGTTAATGTTCCATTTAGGACTCAAAATGTTTGATCCCCGTGATATATGGCCAAATAATAACAGTGCCCCTGACTTAATGATTAGTTGGGGAATCATTTGGTGAGCCACTTGGGGAATTAGTTTCCAAAAAGGGAGTAACTGTAGATGTTGCAAACCTGGAATGGGTTGAAATGTCTACTGAAATATATGATCTACATATAACCCATGAAAGTGGTTATTCTTTTTTAGTAAATGTGTAATTTTGGTCTTAATTGGTTTACTGATTTGAGAATAAATTATATTATACTCGGAAAAAACATATACATGACAAAATATGTTGCTCATGATACTGAGATTGGGTTGGTTTATGCGCTCTAAAATAAATGATATACATATAACCTGTGAAAGTGACTATCTTTTAATAAATATGTACTACAGGGTTGAACAGTCTATTAATTTGATAATAAACCATGTTTTACTTGGACAGAACATGTATATGACAAAATATGTTGTTCATGATACTAGGAATGGGTTAGTATATATGATAAATATACATAATATCAATATTAAATGAGTAGTAGTACTTAAAGCTAATAAAATCATAAGTAAATCAAGATATTTTTACTTAAACTCTATTAGTTACATTAGAATAGATATAGTTTATTAGGATATTTTATTAATATAAAAAGGGCTAGGATAAGTACAAGGGAAACATGGCAGAATTGGAGATGATGATAAAGGAATTGGACGCGGCGCTGGCTAAAATCAAGGAGGTCAATCAAAAGGTGAAGGAGATGCTAAATGAGGTGGTGTTAGAATGCAACAAACTAGACAAACTTACTGTGAAGGCTGTGAAGAAGAAGATTCCCAATACTACCAACAAACTTACAACCAGGATCCTAAACATACAAAAAGATGTCCTTGCCAATCTACAGTTCAAGCCACAGGGGTTTGCAACTGCAGAGGCGTGGTCAAAGGATCCCAAGATGTTTGATCAACTAAAAAATAAAAAGAAACAAAAACCAACAGAATATAACCAGCAACCAACTAGTGACAAGTCCTGTGAAGCAGCCCAAGTTAAGGGGGTAACAGGTAAAGATATAGAAGAAGGTAAAAAATAAAATAACAAAAAAATAAAAAAATTTTACTAACTTTTTTATTTAAAAGAAACAGAAGGAGAAGTCCACCATTATCTAAGACTGTACATATTGCAAACATTCTACAGCAACTATGTCCCCCACTTAGGGCGTCAGCTGGTCCTGACGCCAGCCGCCGCCTCTGAGATGATTAATAAATTGAAAAAATTATCCTATGAAACAAGAACAACTTACATCACTCCAACCAAAGCAAGATGACACCAAATGGTGGGTCTCGGCTTTGGCCACGGCCCCCAACCTGCAACTTGACCAGTACATTCCGCTCCCTGGCTTCTGCAAGATCTTTGTCATGCTTGTCTGGGATTTCATCCAAACTATAATGTACCAAAACCTACCCAAGATGCAAAGAGGACAAGAAGAAGTCTGTTTCTGTTACCCAACCAAGCACACACTATCACATATCCTAAAAGGGTTTAATGAAAAAACAACAAAACTTAGCTGTAGTTCTGCTGCTGTCATGCCTGTCATAGTAGGCCTCCTTGGAGACTTCAGGGCCTCCTGGTGCTCTGACAAGACTGGTATACCAAAAAAATGAAAAAAACCTTTTCCACTACGTTCTTTAAAAATAAAATCAGTACCCTATATAATAAATTTTGTGAGTTCTCTGCCCTGTTTGAAGGGCAGAGACTTAACTTGATTGTTTACCTAGGTCTTGTTGTACTGATATGGCTTAAAGCAGAAGCCCACAACTGGTCTGATGTAATAATAAAACTGGATGTAGTGCGCCATTTATTAGATGAAAAAATTGTCCCTGGATACAGCTCAAAAGAGCATGTTATTCAGGATTCAGTTATTCTTGCCGCCACCTATGGGATGGCAGCTCCACCGGAAAAAATCCTCCTGGATAATTGTATCAAAATGCTCCTGTATTCTACCTGCCACAATTTATTTAGTACAGGTCCAATATCAATTTACACGTTGTTAATAGAAATTACTAGTCTATTTCAACGCAATGTCCTGGAATACTGCTGCTCCCATCCCCAATAAAATTCTACACCCAGATACTATTTTAAATTTTTTATATATAATTTCTTTTATAATATAATATTTAAACCATCTATATTCAACAAATAAATACATAATAAAAAATATTTCTGTATATTCATTCATTCACCCTTCTTTCTTTGTTAATTTTAATACACACAAAGGTATATAATTAGAATCATATAAAAAACATGAAAAAACTAGCCTAAATAAAATCAGATATAAAAATAATTTTTTTGTGTGTTATTCATTCATTTGTTCATTCAGTTATTCATTTATTTTGATTTGCTTTGTTAATTTTTATTATGCCTGATGGTATATAATCAGGCTCACATAAAGAATGCCAATATAAATTAAATAAAAAACAGATATTAAAAAATAAAATACAAACTAAATTTATGGAATTGCTAAGCCTTTAACTGATTGGCTGCTTGACAAGGCACACAGGGAGAAAAAAATCTGTGTGACCATAGAATTTGGCCACAGTTTCAGCTGGGAGGATATTGACATCAACCTGCAGCAAATTGAACAAATTATTGGGCCTAGGTGGCGCCCCTTTCTTGACAACTTGCTTGAGCCACCCAAAAACCTCCTCAATTGGGTTGAGGAATGGGTAATAGGCAGGAAGGAAGAGAAGACATAAATGCGCTATAGCCAATTGTTGCAAGGCAATGGCAACACCAGGCTCAATCACCTGGAATTCCTCAAGATTATTGAACACCTTGTAGAGCCCAACATTATTCAATACAATAACATTGGTGACACCTGAACTGGTTACTTGGAGGTGCTCCTAAACCAATCAGACAAATTCCTAAAAGTCACACCATTGTTGGAACCCCTGATTATCTGGTATAGCTCTATACCATGGGGACCAAGAAGGGCATCATAGAGTACGCAACAGAACAAACATCCACAAACCAAATTAAACTATTCTTTTCACCCTTAGGCACATAGCTGTAGCCCTTACACACTGACAACACAAAGAACAATTTGTTGACATAGTAAAACTTTACTTGCCCTTTTCTTCAGCGCAGTGTACATCTTGGCGTATTTCTGGCAGTAGGCAATGTTGTCTGGGCTGTTTTAATTGTACAAAGAGACCCCAGTTTTTCCAGGAGAATTTCAAACTCTTCACACTACAATTGCATGTGGAAATTGAGGCCTAAATCCCAAAAGTAGACTCAACTATTGACTGAATGTTTTCCAGTTCAAGATGGCAGTTTCTATTGATCCACTGTTGAATGGCCCACAGGTGTTCCTTAAACAACAGTATTGATTTGTACTTGGATTTCTCCAAAAGGAGAACAGCACCCATTTTCAGATAGGTAGTGTGGAGCCTGTGCGCAGATTTTACTGAGATCCTGAAGATGACTGTGGCCTTCTTGTAGTCATTTATCTCCTCCATGAGTCTCTTAAAGTTTTATTGGGTAGCTTTGGGGATAAAATGGTACTTGGGCTTTTTGGAGGCAGGCACAGACTCTGCAGGCTCAGCCAAAACACAGGGCATAGACACTTGGCTGCATAGCAAAGCAATTTTTTCAACACCTTCTGCCCTTTTTCTGCTTGATAGTATTGTGGCTGCTTGTTGTCATCTTGCCCTTTTTTATGACTCATGTAAGACTTGTACAAGGTGTAAAGGACAGGATTCACCTTCTCCATGATAGTAGCAAGAACACCATCATGGTGGTATACAGGATCATACACCAAAGACACCCTCTCAGTGGTTACATCATTTACTGTTTAGGTGGTGCTGGCTGTGATTTAATTTCTGGTCAGCTTGATTTACCCTAGGATTTATGCTCTGTGCCCTTGCAACTTGAGATAATTGAACTGGTTGTTTAAGTGCAACTTCACCAATATTTTATCCTCTCCTGTCTTCTTCCTGAGTAGGCACTTGTGTTGTACTAACTCTGCTCTTAGACCCTGAGGGCAACCACAACCACGGCGCACAATGGGTGCATTGTTACTCTGTTGTTGTAAAGCTTCCATTTTGGTATAAAAGTAAATTAAAATTAAAATCTTTTTATCTATGTAGTTTCTTTATTATAACTTTTTATCTCTTCATATATAGTAGCATGAAAGCTTGTAGTCACTACTTTTTATTTCAAATTAGATTTTTATATTTCTATATTAAGTATTTTTTTGGTTGTAAATGTTCACTGTTAATCATATGTTTTGATAAATTTGATCTTTTTATTAATTTTAATCCCCAAACAGATACTAAAAGTATTTATTTACTTTTCTTATTCTAGATTGATTTTTATTAGGATAATGTTGCAGCCAAATTTCCCTCTTGCCTGCCAACATATCTCACAACACACAAGAGGCTTTCAATGAGTTGCCCCATGACATATCTAACAGCATGAATCAAGCTGAAGACAAGGTCAAATTGTGGGCACTATCTCCTAATTAGGTGTGTTGCCAATTTGACTTTGCTGATCCCCGCGCAAGTTATTCCTTGGCTCCAAATCTTACATAGAACTTGCCACTGCACCACCCCCTGTGGCCTTGGGGCTTCCCCTCATAGTATATTAGTCACAATACCAATTAATAAGTTTTATCTTATTCTAGTCATTCTTGTCCTTTCTATTAGAATATTGTCTTCCCTAATAAAATACTAAACTATCATTGGTTTAATTGCAACAGTGGTAGCAGAGGTAGGTTTACAGCCTACCTAAAAGAAAATTCCCCCCCAAGAAAGGTCAGAGTACGGGCCATGTGTGTGGGGTTCCTGTTCACCAGTCCCCATAGTGTGTCCTGGTTCATAGCCAGGGACTGACTGGAGGGAGTTGTCATTCTCTAGTAGTGGTAGGTGGCTTGCTAGAAGACTATTATACTTGGCCTGTATTACTGAAAACTCTTTCAGAAATTTTTTTAATCACTAGGCAGGCATTCCCACCATGCAACTGTACTTCAGCTGGCACCAATCCCTCTGTGGGTCTGTACCAGTCTTTCAACAACCTAGTAAACTCATTTCCTATGAACTCACTTCCCCTATCCATCATCTCAAGATGCCTAGTTAATATCTCCCACTCCTCCTGGGAAGAATTACTAGTGGCAAATCTTCAAAAGCTTTGGAGGTAGGTATATTCCTCCCCTTGGCTAGAGTAGAAGATATTGAGCAACTCACCCATAAGGTCTATCTTTACTACTAGGAAATTTGGTAGGGGTTAAAATGGGCTTTTATTCACTTTCAGATGAAAATCTCCTTAGAAACCTTCTGTTATATGGCCTGGGGGTCTGGGAAACAATATAGATGTGCCAATACTTGAAGTCCTCCAACAATCTCTTGAACTCCTTGTACTTAGTCTTAGACTCCTGCTCCTTAGTACTGGATTCCTTCTCCTTGCCTAACTTTTGGCCCCTTTGTCTTAAGCCCTAGCTCCTTAATCTTGGGCCCCTGCACTTTTATCTTGGTTTCCAGCTCTCTGTATAGCTCTAGTGGCCTTGTTATTCCACTTGATCCAGTCTCTGAGAAGTCTCATATTGAACCCTCTTTTATAGCTCCTTGTTTAAGTCCTTCTTTATTTCAGAGCTCTGGTTTTTCCAGGCTTAAACTATCCAGTTTCTTCTGCTCTACAATATATTAAGCCTTTTAACTTACTTAATCCAATTAAAACCCTGCTTTTTCTGCTCAATTCCCTCATTTTTTAGGCTTAAACTCTTCAGTTAAAGCCCTTAAAACAGTGATCAAACAGGCTTTGGCCTTCAGCCAATCAAACTCCCGGATTGAATGGGTTTGCCAAAACATTTGCCTGACTGATTTTCTCTTGACCCTGGCTCAAACCCAGTGCTGTCTTGCTTTGGGGTAACCTTGGCTCCCTGTTTCAAACAATTTAGCTGTGATTTCTGTCACGTTTCTCTGGCAAAACTTGAACGCTTCCACATATGTTTCACTTAAGGGATTTCAAACCCTTAATTCTTCAAGATTTCTCCAAGTTTCTCTGCATTTTCTTCACTATTTTCACAGTTCAAACCTGCCTGTTGCTTTCCTTTTGCCCAACTCAATCATCTCAGCAAAACTCAGTCCTTTGTCCTTAAGGTTTCTCTGTTCTGTTTTTGGCCTCTTTGGCTCCAGTTCACTTAACTAATACTTAATAAATTCACAGTTCAATTCATGTAAATAATTTTTTTTCTCTTTTCCATATTACATATGATATTTAAGTTAATCTTTTTATCATATCATTTGGCAGTTTTTCATTAATTCTTTTACTGCTTTTTTCTGATTAATAAACCTGATTTCTATAATCCAAATCCAGCATTCTGGCTTCTCTATCTACTTCTGCTGGTTCTTCCTAACCAACTTCCAGTTTCCCAGCTAGTCCTGCCTCATGATTTTTGGATCCTTTGGCAGTCCTTCTTCATGATCTTTAAGTCCTTCAGCTAGTCCTTCTCTATCCATCAGCTAGTCCTTTCTATGAACCACTAAGGTTTCATTCCACACTGTGATCCTCCAGTCCTTCAACTAGTCTTCACTATAACTATCCTGTCCTTCTTACTAGTCTTTGCTGTGATTTTTCCCCTTTAAACCACTTTTGGTTCCATTTTCAGTCCCTGTTACCAATACCTCAGGCAATAAGTCTACAAGACTAATGGAATTTGACTGGGCCCCTGTAAGTGACCTCCACTTGGGCCATTCACCACAGACAATCCTCATGTCTGTAAATCTGTCTTTACTCACTCAGGTGATTAAGTCTGAGCTTTCAGGTGCAAAGTAACCAAATTTACTTCCTGGAGGCCTGATCATACCAAGTTTGCAGCTGCTTTCCCAAGCAGCTACCCTGATACTGCCTCTGAGCATATCCATACCCCCAATGGTAGCTTCAGTACTTTCCAAAAGCTTCCAGGGAAACGCAGACAAGGACACCTTGCCAATTCATTAGATAAGATGCTTACTCACAGAATTCCTGCGAGTGCACAAGGGCACATAGAGCTCTCAAAGCTCATCCTCTCCCTGGCAGCCTGCGTTACCCGCCAGGGTCACATCATTCATTCTCTGTAGTAGCCAATGTTACCTGCTAGGTAAAAGAGCCGTTCTTTCCCTGATAGTCCTCTGTTACCTACCAAGTGGAGACATCTAACTTGTACACCAGCAGCCAATGCTATCTGCTAGGTTGCTCCATTCCCCACCCCAATAGCCAATGTTACCTAATAGGTGGAGATACCTAACCAACCCCCAGCAGCCAATGTTATGGGCAAGTTCCTTAGGTTGAAGTTCTTAAGGTTGAAAGTGCAAAAATTGAAAATGGGACCCCCCAAAAGTGCAAAAATCAAAACACTATGAGGGTGAAAAAATTGAAAATATCAAAGATCAAAGTGCAAAAATTAATTTTCCAGAGGTTAACTTTGAAGCCAAATAAAATACAGTTCTTAATATAAATTTTTTAAATTTTTTTCTAGACTAAAGAGACCCCAAGAAATTCATTTCTGTAGTAAAAAGTATATTCTAGATAATAAAATGATTATTAAATTAGCTGTTTTTTAAAGAAAGTTTATTTTGGTTTTAAAAGAAGAATTAGACTAGAGTTGATATATAACTGTATCCAATTGAATATAAAATTTAAAAATACACAAAAATCTGCTTTATAAACTATAAGTTTAATAAAAAATGTTAATTTAATTTACAACTTATGTAAAGCTATAATAATACTTCAGTATAAGCAAAATAAAGGATTTTTCCTGAAAGATACAAGTATATGATTTTAGGTATATTGGTTTATTAGTGATCTTATTTCAATGATAAAAGTTATAGAAGTTTATCATTAAAATAATATAGAGCACATTACTTTCTTATTAAAGTTATACTATACAATTTTATACAGTAGTTTTAAAAGCTATGGCAACAACCAAAAATACTTCAGATTTAAACAAAATGATTTCAGATTTGAACAAAATCCAAGTTGCGCAAGATTCAGGATTCAATTAATTTATAAAATTTCAGTTAATAAATGAACTGTCAAATAAAAAACAAATTTCACTAGCCCATTATACAAAATTATATCAAACATCAAGCGGTGTAGTTCAAACCACAAACAAAATGAACTGACACAACAAGTGAGATGGATGGATGTCATCCCGGAGTATATTATAATCCAATCAGGATTCATATGAGGCACCAACAGAAGGACTAAAATAAAACAAATTTGAGCAATCTAGAAGCAAGATTCCACAAGCACAAAACAAAATAAACTCACACAAGATGTGTAGTATGAGCAGCCTAAAATAGAAATATAACAGTTTAACAGCCAATCAACAGCTATCCAATTTAGGAACAGAGGCGTTTTATTCATTTTCATGGATCCTGATCTGTATAAAATGGTTTTGAGAACCTTCCAAATATGGGCTCAAAATTACAATAAAAATAAATCATTAAAATTTAAAAATTCTACTTTTAGTGATTTTATCCTAGGTTTTTTACAACAGTTTTTACTAGCAACATCTTCAACAGCACAAGCAGCCAATCCAGCAGCAGCCAAGCCAGCTTCAATGGAGGCAAGGCTCAGAACATGGAGGCACCTGCTTATACCCAAGCCTTTGAGGCAGGTAACAAGGAAGCTGACCTGTACCTGACCACTGACCCCTATGGCTTTGACTTGTTCAGTAGTCACATAGTGTCTAGCTCTGCCCCTACTCCTGTACCCACCCCCACACAAGCTGCCTGTCAACCAACTAATCAGGATGGCAACCTTGATTTGGAACAACTTCCTGCCACCAGCCAACCTGCCCCCCTATAGCCAATCAGGCTTCAGCTCCCCTGGCCCAGCGCCTCAAGCGCTAAATCATCACTGCCCAAATTCTTCAGGAAATTGTGGCACTGAATCTACAGGGTTTGTCCTGGGAACAGATTTCTGCCCAGTTGCAATTTACCCAAGCTACTGTCATGCAGGAATTCAACAGTCTGATGAACAGGGGGAATCTGATCAGGACAGCCAAGAAGCTCAAGAAAGCCCCCAAGTCACAAATATATGAGGCATACCCAATCATGATTGACCTCCTCCAGCAGGATCCCAAGCTTCCCTTGACCCAGGTCCAGGTCCAGAAGCAACTTGCGCACCATGGCATTTGGGTGTCTGAGCGTATGGTGCAGCTCTGGATGTATGGGAAGGTGGCTTCAATATGGATTCTTACCAATTTTGCCGGCAATCAATGTGATGGCGCTGAGGATTCCCCGTATGACACTGCCATTAAATCAACCCTGGTCATATGCCTGACTAGTCTAAACAATGATGTCATGTTGATCTCCTATTACAAGCTATCAATAGCTTTTGATGATTTTGGCGAGCAAGGAAGAGCTGCATCTCAAAAAGGAAGGAAGAAGGTCAAGAAGGGGACTTTCATTGGTGCGTTTCTGGCTGTTTCAGCCAAGGATTTTGTCTACTATTGGACAAACCCAGATTTCATTGATAGCTACTCATACAGCCACATCCTCAGTGGATTACTCAACTCCTGGGATGGCTCAAATTCCAAGTACCAGGTTTTCTTGAGCCACTAGATAGAGGGTAGTTCCACTGCCCTCAAGGCCATCCAGGGACTCAGGCACCAGGCCTCAGTCTACCCCACTGTTCACGCAGACATCCATCTGGCTGATGTTGTCTTCTTTAAAATTATAGATACACTACAGGAGCGCCACCCTCAGGCTTTCAACAATCTCTATCTTGGGGTCCTTGACCACAATTTTCTCTTTAGCTGCCAAATGATGGCTGACTTGTTTGCCTAAATTGTCTTTCATGTGAACATGGGCAACCAATCACGGAAAGACAAGCACCTTCCACCTCAGGCCACTGCCACCTACCAGCCCATCCAGTCAATGATTAATGAGGAATACGACAAGCGTTACATGGCAGCCATCACGCAAAATCCTCCTGCCTCCACCCCTGCCACCATCACCCCTCACCTGCAAGCCCAACCCACTCAATCCCAGACCAACAGGCCAGCACCGCTTCTACGTCTTCCTTCCTGCGCTATTCTGCCTCCTAGGCATCACTCTTCCCCGCCCCAATAAACCCACTGTTGCCAAACATTTTCTATTTATATTAACTTTATTTTGAATTTCAATTGTTCATGTTCTCCTTATTTATAGTTGGTTTTATTCTTTATGTTCAGCTTATTTCTATAAAATCATATATTTACTATGCCATGTATCTAGATCCAGAACACAGTTATTTTTAGTACCCAGACACAGCCCCTTGTGAAAATATTAACAAAAATTTGGTGATCAGCTAAATTTGAATTAGAAAATTATGTGTTAAATGTTTTTAGATAAAGTTGTTACAATCCAAATTCAAACCCTTAATGATAAACTTTAAGCCAATCAGGAGCCAAGTGATAAAGTGATTATTGTGACATAAAGGGTCATTCAATAATTCTTTGGTGTATGTGCGCTAATTAATATGATTGGCTGGATATTTTGCCATTGTACGCCATTGCCGCTGTGGCGAGTTGTTGATGGACTAGAGCCCAATCAGCTGCTGGGTTAGCACTAGTCCATCAACAACTTGCCACAGCGGCAATGGCGTACAATGGCAAAGCATCCAGCCAATGATATTAATTAGCACAGATACACCAAAGAATTATTGAATGACCCTTTATGTCACAACAATCACTTTATCACTTGGCTCCTGATTGGCTTAAAGTTTATTATTAAGGGTTTGAATTTGGATTGTAACAACTTTATCTAAAAACAGTTAACACTTAATTTTCTAATTCAAATTTAGCTGATCACCAAATTTTTGTTAATTTTTTTACAAGGGGCTGTGCAAAGCGCCAAAAATAATATGGTAATCTAGGAAACAATGCCAACACAAAGCAAACAACACATAGAGTTAAGCGTAAACATATATAAAATGGGTAAAAGTGGGATAATGTAGTAAATGGGAAAACAAAAAGGAATAAACAAAGAGGCAACAGTATCAAAATAATACAGAATTTATTGGGGAAAAGGCTATAAAAACATATGAAAAGGTTAGTAAAAAATTAATGAGAGAATTGGAGAAGCTTTTGAAGGATCTCAACTTGGCAATTACCAAAATCAAAGACATTGACCACAAAGGTCAAGGCAAAATTCAAGGCTGCCGTCCATACAGGGGACAAAATTGACAAAGTGTCTGCAAAGGCCCCAACAACAAAAATATGAGACACCCCTGAGAAGACAATCAAACGTCTTCTCAACATCTAGAAGACGGTGGTCAAGGGCTTGAATTGAAGGCATACAATCTTTCTGCGCCGTACATCTTGGTTGACAACCCAGAGATGTATGAAGATCTCAAACCTGCCAAGTGTGCCAGAGCAGAGGATAAAGAATTGCCCACACAACTGCTTGCGCCAATAATGGCCAAGCCTGCTGAAGCAGCCAGCAAGGAAGAAACATGTGAAGGTAACATAAAAAAATAAAGTTAATAAAATTTGTAAATACTTAACTGTTTTTAGAGAACATAGACGGTGAACTCTGCCAAGTCCTGGTCCCCTTTGTCCCTGCCACATTCTACGCCAACTACGCCACTCATGTGACCAAGCAGCTGTATATGTCCCCCTGTCTTGCAGGAGCTGGAGGACTGCATCCACAGGTCCTTTTTAATGTTGCAGGAGGCATTGGCTGAGCTGACACATGGCAAGGGGGCATCCAAGTGGGCAGTTACTGCCTAAAAGAATGTCTAACTGGTCATCCTGGACCCAGTATCCCTCAGTGGAGTTTACTGTGTAAACTTCATTGAGCTTGTTTAGGATGTCCTGGCAACGCTCCCATTCAAGAATGTACCGGAGATGGGCCAGGCCCATGCAGCTGCTTACTTCTGCTACCCCTTGGAGCACACAATTTCTTATCTGCTAGACAGCTTTGGGCGCACAGTGGTAAAATTAGCTGTTGCAGACGCAACAGCCATCAAGAAGACAAAAATCCTCCTTACCAATTTGGGTTGGCCTGGAGTGCCAATGAGACGGGGGTTCCTGCAGCCATGGAGCTGACCTTTGCAAAGACCAAGCATGATAAGAAGATCAGTGCAGTTTTCAATAAATTATACGAGTTTACGGAAGCCTTTGCTGGGCAAAGGCTTCATCTGGTGGTTTACCTTGGGTATCTCTTCTACTTTGGAATAGGCGCTAGCGTGGAGGATCTTGACGGGGTCTTTCTAGGAATTGACAAGGCCAGGCTCTCCCTGGACGGGAAGAAGGTCCCCCAGGTATGACTCAGTGGATCACGTCATCCAAGACGCCCTGGTCCTGGCCGGTATCTGCGGGTTTGCAGTCCCACCAGAGAATCTTCTCCTCCATTTGCACCTGACCCTACTCCCATTCACCAGCAGGCAGGAGTTTTTTAATAATGGTGTATCCACCGTCCAAAGTGTGGCAGTGGAGGTTGTGTGTCACCTCCATTGCAGGATGGGTACATACAGAAGAACTGACTACAGGCGCTCTTAATAAATTCTCTTTTCCAAATAATTACATTACAATTTATATTATTTTTATTATAATAAAATTTTCTAATTCTTATTTTATCAAACAAGATTTGCAGAATATATCCCAGAGAAAGTCTTAATAAAATCATAAGATATATTTCAATAAAATCTACTTCTGATTTGTACACATTACAATTAACTTTTTTTGATCATTATATTTATTTGCCAGGTAGGAAATTTCATTTCAAAAACTGCATCTCAAAAAATGCCATCTTGAAATATGCCATCTCAATTTTTAGCTATTTTGATTTTATAGTAAAAACCATTTTGATTTACAGCATTTTGACTAAGGAAAAACGGTTTTAAAATTTTGGATTTTTTGAACTCCAAAAATAACCCAAAAAATTCTCAAAAAATAAAATTAAAAAACATTTCTAAGCTTAAAAAAGCCTCAGAATTCCAAATTTTTAATATAAAAATGAGTTGATTAGTAGCAACATAGTTGGGTAAAGCCCAAAAGTTAAAATAATCCCAAAAACAACTATTTTCATCTATTTTAACTATAAAATATACTTTAAAATAAGCATAGAATTGTACCAAATACCAAAAAAGTCAAAGAATGATAAAATCAAAGGAAATAAGAGAGAATATAAAGAAGAGTTTATTGCAAATAGGCTCATACATTAGTGGAAAGAGCAACTGAGATGGCTTGAAGATGCTCAAGCTTGCTATCCTTGGGATAGTAGGCCAGGACCACCTTGCTGATTTCAGTGTACTTTTTCACTGCTTTGATCTGCTTGGAGGCGCTGCCTTTGGTCTTCATACCAGTCTTAAAGAGACGGGCAGAGATGGCTTGTTGGGTTTTGAGGTGGACATGATCTTATTGAATTTGGGCTTATGAACCCTAATCCTTGTGGCAAACTGGCTATGCCACCCTTCAAAGGAAGAGGTGGTCTTGATCAAACTGTCTTTGACCTTCTTATATCAGTTCCAGGTGATTGAGTCACCGTCTTTTCTAATGTGGCGTGCTCCTTGGAAGATACCAACCAATTGAGTCTCAAAATACTCAATAAAAGACGCAAAGGCTGCCTGGTTGTCCTGGATATAGGGATGGCAGAGGAGGGCATCATAAAAGGCATTGGTCTCCTCCTTTTGCACAAGGGCAAGGGCAGCAAAGCAATTAAATACATCATTTGCTTCTTTGGTGCCTTCAGTGTAGACCAGCTCATAAAGTTCAGAGCACTTTTGGGGGTGGTGGCAGAGTGCCTGCCAGAAGTGGAAGTAGCATCCCTGAGGGGAGCTCTTGAAGACTCAAATAAAGGCATTTTCCTGAGCCTGTTCAAAATCCACTACCAGATATTCATGGTAGGGAAGGCTTTCTGGCTTTTTCTTGATTGGGGTGGGAGCGTCTTCTTCTTGGGAGATGGATTTTATCTTGCACCCTCTAGTCTCCTTGGGCTTCTCTTTGATAGTTGGGAGGATTTCATCAAGTTTGGCCTTTAAAATTGTGAGTGCCCGGACATATGTTTTTCTGTTTCTTGTTGGGAAGGAAAAAGAAGACAAGGGAAAGAACTAGATTACCAACCTGCACATGGATATTCTAAAGCTGGATGAAGAGCTTTGGGCAGGTTGAGAATGTTCCATCTGCAAGCCAGGTATTGAATTTTAAAATGTTGCACAGATCCTGGCTTGTGGCAAAGCAGATGATACACTCTGGGGCATGTTGACCATCATTGTGAAGAAGGAATCTCTCCTCATGACAAGATAGTTTTTGCTCCTTGGGAATGATCAATTGGTCAATGGATCTTGCACTGACACCTTCAGTGCTCAGAACATATATCTGATTAGTGAGATATCTCTGTAATTTTGAGGCGCCACCAAAAGTTGCTAGTTGGGTATCATTTAGATTAAGGAGCGCATTGTTGACAACCTCAGTTGCAATTTGATCCTTTGTTGTTGGGATCACCTGGCAAAGAGACCAGCAGATCAGTTGATAGAGAGGGTCAAAAGGCTTGGCACAGTCATGCCCAATAGTCAGGGCTTTAAACCAAGTGAACCCATAGGTGGTGAGTCTAGCTGGACAGCCAACATTATCACATTTGAAGTGATGTTGACAGATGGGTTTCTTCTTGCCATTGCAGCTGAAGCTGTAGCCCTTGTAGACAAAGCCGGCACCCCCTTTCTTAGTCATAATTGGATAGCTGATAGGGTACGTTGTTGACACAGCAAAGGTGCCATTTTGGTTGCATACATTGTGGATTGAGTTAAGATCCCAGAGCTCAATTGGCTCATCTGCAAGAGCACCAGGCTCAGGCTCCTGCTCCTCTTCATCCTCAGGCTCTGAAGTGGGGCTAGAATGGCAATTGAAGTTGAATAATTTCTCTTGAAGATCAGAGGGAGAGTAAATAAAAGGAGAATGGGGAGGGGTTGGGCTTGTTTCCTCAGGCTCTGGTGAGGGTGTAGGTGTCTTGGGAGGAGCTTTACCCTTAGAAGGCTTCTTTTTAGGGGTAGTTTTGGCCTTATTGGCCTTGGGAGGAGTGGTCTTGCCTTTGGAGGCCTTGGGCGCAGCTTTAGTGGTAGGCTTGGGAGGCATCTAAAAGTGAATTAGCATCAAAATATGGGAATTTTGGGGGTTGGTTTTAAAGAGAAAAATAAGAATTTTTTAACATTAAAGTAGTAATATTTTTTACATAGAATTGTAGAAGAGATTTAAAAATATATACTATCAAAATTTCAATGTTTTTTTATCTTGTAAAAATATTTTTTTATTAGTAACGCAAGTATGCAAAACTTTGGGTTTTGACTGAAAACTTGCAGCCAAAATGGCGTTTTTGAAGTGACATAATTGAGGTGCTGTAGCTCAAAAACATAGTGTTTTTGACCATTTTTATATTAAATTAACAAATTTACAGTGGAGCTACCTCAATTGGTCAAAGAGTAAAAATTAAATTTCTCAAAAACTAGCTTATACAACTGGGGTTAAAAAGTACCCAGTTGTTTAGAGAAGGCAAAAAATATATATTTGTAAAGTTTCAGTGAATTTCTTACATTTTTTAATACTATGGTTTTTAACCTGAAAATGTACTTTTTAAAAGTGAAAAGCAAGAATCACAACTGGGAAATTGATATAGTGTAGCATGGCGTCATATATAATCCCCCTTTATTTTTCCCTATCCATTGTGCGCATTGAATCAATTGGGTGATACAAAACCCAGTGGAATTTGAAGTGACATAAATCAAAATGGCGTAATCACCTTCTTTTATATTGAAATCACTATTAACATATTTTATTAAGAGAACTCCTATCAATGTATCCATGTATAGATAAGTTATAAAGTACATATAGCAAAACTATTTTTTACCCAGCAATAGCAATCACTAGTAGGACTACCATTGTAGTGCTCAAGGATTCTAAGGGTAAGGTTGGAGTAGCTGAGCAGTGACTGGGGGAAAAACAAGACTATTATCTCCTTACACAACAAAACTTCTCTATTTGAGCTCTGCAAGTAATCTGAGAATGTTAAGTTGGTTGTTATGTTCTATTCAATGATGTCTTTATTGCAGCTATCTGAAGGCCTTATATAGTTGGAAATGGGGGAGGGAAAAGAAAGGATGAGTCATCCTGACTGAAGTCAGGTGGTTGTAGCAAAAGTAGGGCCAATTTTTGGGAACTAGGTATATAGTATGATTTCAGAATGTTCATCTGGGGGGTCATACTTGTTGGTAAGGAGCAGCAGGTCTCTATACCAAATAAAAAATTGGGGAAATTGATGAGCTACTAATTTCCATATGTATAGGCTCCTCTGATGAGTCACCAATTTACGCATCTGCGGCTAGCCGCAGATGCATTGGAGAGTGACTCATTGGAGGAGCCTATACATATGGCAATTAGTGACCAATCTATGCATCTGCAGCTAGCCGCAGATGCATAGATTGGTCACTAATTGCCTCAATGAAAGTCACCACAATGGATCACTCTCTGATGCATCTGCGGCTAGCCGCAGATGCGTAGATTAGTGACTCATCAGAGGAGCCTAATCATATGGCAATTAGTGATCAATCTATGCATCTGTGGCTAGCTGCAGATGCATAGATTGGTCACTAATTGCCTCAATGAAAGTCACCACAATGCATTACTCTCCAATGCATCTGCAACTAGCTGCAGATGCATAGATTAGTCACTAATTGCTTCAATGAAAGTCACCACAATGTGTCACTCTCCAATGCATCTGCGGCTAGCTGCAGGTATGTCAATTAGTGTCTAATTGGAAATTGATCTTTATGTTTCAATGGGTAACTCTCCAACTAAAAACACAAGAAAGGGCAGCAGTTCCCCTATACTTTTCCTTATAGGGTAGTAATCTCAATATGGTAATATCTGCAGACAGTGTCCTGCACCACAACCATAGTGGTGTTATTTTAAGTTGTTCATAGTATGATTGTCTTGGATTAATACTATAGGAACATCTTCTGATTGTATACAACAGGCTTTATTTTAGTGCAGGAATAAGCTTATTTTAGTTAAAGATAAATAGCGTGATTTGAAATGAATTAAAATCAAGATGGCGTAAACATGCCTCACACTAAGTGATTTCATATGTAAATAAAGTTAGCAAAATAAGATTTAATTAATTTGATAAAAATGCCAAAATTGAGATGGTGTACTTTTGAGATGCTGTATTATAAAATTATAAGTGAATTTTAACTATTTTATTATTTATTTTATTTTTTGTGATTCAAAATCACTAACAAAAAAACGCCATCTCAAATTTAATTCAAGATGGCGTAAATTGAAGTGCCATTTTTGAAGTGGCATGTCCTACCATTTGCTAAAAGTGATATTAATGTGTTTGTGTAATCCAGTATCAAGCGTTTGGGATACCCTTAGATGACACAATAAGAAATGATTATAAATAAATTACTAACCTTCATTGATTGTCCTGCTGAATATGATTGCAGGCTTGGGGCATCTTGAATATAAAATGATAATTAATAAATCTTGAATAGTAAATTAGAGAATATAAAAAAATTGGACATGCTAAGCCTTTAATTGATTGACTGTTTGGCTAGGCACGCAGGGATGAATAAATCAGTGTGGCCATAGAATTTGGCATTGGTCTCAGCTGGGAGGGTGTGGCTCCCGGCCTGCAGAAAATTAAAGAGGTCCTCAGTCCCAGTTGGGGTTCTTTCCTTGACAACTTGCTTGAGCCACCCAAAGACTTCCTCAATGGGATTTAGGAAGGGCAAATAAGCAGGGAAGAAGAGAAGGCACAAATTTGCTGTGGCCAATTACTGGGGGCCCACTGCGCTGTTGATGTCAATCATTGGGAATTCCTTGAGAATATCAGCCACCTTATGGAGACCAACATTGTCCAGCACAATGACGTTGGTGAAGCCCAGGTTTGTGCACCTCAGGTGCTCCTGGACCAATCAGAGAAATGATAGAAAGGTACAGCTGTTGTGGGAGCCCAGTATCATTTAGTATAGCTTGACCCCCTTTGGACCAAGGAGAGCCACCATTGAGTAGGCTGCGGCGCAGACTGCAGCACGCCAAGCCATCCCGTCATTGGAGCCTTTGGGGACATAGTCATATCCATTGCACATAGACAAGGCAAATGCCAATTTGTTAATATAGTAAAATTTGTCTGTCCCCTTGGCTTTGAGGGCAGTGTACGCCTCTGTGTAGTTTTTCTGGGTCTCAATGTTGGTTGGGCTATTCCAATTGTACAGAGATACCCTGAGATTTTTCCAGGAAAAGCACATCTTCTTCAGCAGATGGTAGTAAAATGAAATGGAAGCCTCAAACCCAAAAGTGGACTTGACCATTGCCTGTATATTTTCCAGTTTAAGGTGGCAGTCCCAGGTGATCTACTGGCGGATTGCCAATTTGTGCTCCTTGGTGAGCATGATAAAAACACGCAAGGATTTCTCCACGGCAAGGTCACAACCAGTATTGATGAATTTTTGGAAGGTCTTGCTGGCGTACTTGAGATCCACTCTAACAAGGGCTGCGGCTGCCTTGTAATCACCCAATTCCCGCATTAGCTTAAGCAGGATGATGTGTTTAATGTCAGGGATGCGCTTCTGAGCGGGCTTTTTAGAAGTGGGGATTGACTTGTTGGCATTGGGCACAACACAGGGCATGGGCACCTTGGTGTAAAACGCAGTAACTTTCTTTAGCACCAACTGTCCCTCATCAGTTCTGAAGAACTCATGCTCCTTGTCCTCTTCCTGATTGCCATCACTGACGTAGGGCTCATAGCTAGTATCAAGTACAGGCTTCACCTTCTCCAGCATGGCTGACAGTACCAACTCTTGCCGGTACACAATATTGAACACATACAAGGTAAGTTCTACTTCCTTATTTCTAACTTTCTTTGTAGTGGTGACCTTGGTGGGCTTCCAGGTCAGCTTTGGAACCCAAGGGTTGATTCTCTGCACCCTAGCAGCTTGTGCTCCTTGAACTGGCTGTGTCAGTGCAGCATCACTATGGAACTCTCCTCTCCCGTCTCCTTCTTTAGTAGGCACTTGGGTTGCACTAACTTTATTCTTTGACCCGCGGGGCAACCGCAACTGCGGCGCACAACAGGTGTATTGGTACTCTGGTGTTGTGTTCCTTCCATTTTGAGAATTTAATAAAGTATTAAATAAATTTCAATTAAGTTACTCCCTAATTTTAATTTTTGCTTTTGTCTAAATATGGATATTTAATTAGAGTTTTTCCCACCCAATATCCCAATT
This sequence comes from Entomophthora muscae, assembly GCA_014839935.2. Classification (NCBI taxonomy): domain Eukaryota; kingdom Fungi; phylum Entomophthoromycota; class Entomophthoromycetes; order Entomophthorales; family Entomophthoraceae; genus Entomophthora; species Entomophthora muscae. The sequence continues at coordinate 77,784 of QTSX02007170.1, read as the reverse complement.
ATAGAATTTTTATTTCTTAATTAGTTGTTTCTGGTTTACAGCACCCATTTTAGAGTACCTGAAATAATTTCCACCCATTTTCCCAGATTTACGCCAAATTAAGCACCTAATACAATATTTTTAAAATTTATGATTCAGATCTTGTGTCTTATTTTAGATACCTTGGTATCATTCATGATTAAAATCCATTGCACACACTGAGTGAGTGATTTTGTTTACATAGTGAGTTTCTATTGTGTTTTGTTTTTGGATTGAGTTTTGACTCACCTTGCTTGGGTTTATTTTGTCACCAATTTACATAGTAAACATATGTACACCAAAAGTCAACTCACACCATTTTGTTTGTTAATCAATGTATTTCAGATTGTATTTTGAATGATTTTTGCTTTGCGTGTGAGCCCTTTGTTGCTGTGTTGACTCATTTTGCCCATTAATGCCATTAAAACCTGTTACCAGAGTGTATATTTTAACCTGAGAGATGGATTTTGTTTAAATCTGAAATCATTTTGTTTAAATCTGAGGTATTTTTGGTTATCACCATAGCTTTTAAAACTACTGTACTTAATAAAGATATAGTCTTATATCTTATTTATAATAAGTCACAACATTCAAAGATATCAAGAATCTGTCACTTAAATATCATAAAATGAAGACTTGAATATTTTTTGTGTTAAAAAGAAAATAAATTCACCAAAAGATGATATAGATAGTTCAAAGTTGTATATCATAGAGAAGCATTTTATACACCTTATTTTACTCTAATACATATAGTAAAAGATATAGTAGAAGATAATTGAGGGTAATAATGGAGAGAGGATAATAGAATATAATTGAGAATAAGAAGGGAGAGAGAAAAGAAGAGGAGAAGAGAAGAGAAGAAAGGAAAATTTTCTACTTTGTATCAGATTTTATATGATCCATCCTCTTGACAACACATAATTTTTTTAAAATTTTTTTGGCTCTTGGCGCAGCCAAGGGGCCAATAGAACTTCTTTTCAAGGAGTGTTGTAAAAGTTGCAGCAAAGGGTTGCTAGTTTCTACAAACAGTTAGTCAGTGACCTTAATTCTTAATACTATACCTGTTGATGGTATAGTGACAGCCTGTGAAGAACAGAAGAATAATAAGATATATAGAAAAAACTGCTATTTATTTAGATAGTATTGCACTTATATAGTGTGAGGCAGAGGAATTGCCACCAGAGGCAGGGAGGCACAGACAGAAGAACTTTCCAAATGGAGGAGAATGGGTTGACACAGCTAAAAGTCTTGCACAAGAAGCACCCACTTTCTCGCAGCTTTCCTTAAGGAGTCAGATATAAATAGCTTTATTGTTCTATCTATAATCCTGGAAGTCAAGCCTATGCCTTGTGTGCGTTTGACAGGCAAATTGATCACCTGTTTTAGGGGCGTTTAAAACGTCTTTATCACTAGTAGAATCAGGATGTAATAGCGCAACCACATGATTGTTCCATCAATTAATCCCTAGATGAACAACTTTTTGTCTAATCCATTCAGGATCTGCAACATTTCTCTCCACTGGATTAGACAACAGGGTTAAAAATGGCTGGCGTCTCTAGGTGACGGCTATGGTGAACAATCCCTCTAGAAGAGTCACAAGAAGAGTCTTGAAGAAGGTGCAAGTGGTAATTACAAAGAGGCGCAAGCATACCAGGCCAAAGGAGATGATGAAGGCAGCAGGGAAGCAAGTAGTCCTGCATGATGTGGACGGCAGCTACCTGGACTTGGGGGTTCACTTAGATCAGCTACTGGTGCCTCAGCTGGCCTTAGAGGGGACAGACTCATTGTTTGCTGCACTTTTCCTAGCTTTGAGTGAGCCCAGGGAGGTGACAGGAACTGGGTTGCAAAGGGTTAACAGTATCCATTGGCGGTTCTCCATGCAGGCGGCAGAAGAATACTTGGAGGCTCAGCTGAAGGAATTCCAATTTGGGGGTCAAGGCCTTTCAGTCTTGCAACAGGAGACAGTATCCAACATAGTGAAGTCAGTCCTTTGCGCTTGGGCAACACCTTGGGTTACCAATGCTCAACCAGTCAGTTGGAAAACCTCTGACAACTTTGAGCAACGCCTTTGGCAAGCCTTCCAGGAAGTGTTGAAGTCATACACAGTGAAGGGGACTGCTCATCTGGTACCAATGGTGATGGCTGACAACCTTGTTCTTTGAGGAACCAACCACTGTGATACCAAGCGGGAGGAGAACATGGGGGTCTTCCTTGAGTGGGCCTTATCCTTATTCTATGGGGTGGGTGATCAGGTCCCAGTAGAGTATGCCCTTTGCGAGAGTCTTCTGTGGGACTTTATCTTCTTGGGGGTTGCCTTTCCTGTGGATATTGGGGTCAATTGTGTGTCTTGCTTGGTGGGGGTTGGTTGCCCAATCCTTGGTCATTGGATTTGTGGATCTGTAGGCAACCAGTTGTGTTTCTTGGCTGTCATTCAGGTGGTAGAACAGTTGGTGCAGTACTGGAAGAGTCTTGTCAGTCTCCAATAAACACCTTGTTCTTTTATTCTTATTCCTCATACTTTGGTGCAACACTATTGCAAACAGGACAAAAACCCATGGAATTTTTTAATTAGCCTTTTGTTTTTTTGGGTTATTGTCCTCATTGGGGCTTACTCTTGGTCACTAGGAGCAGCACACATATACTGAGCGTGTACTCTAGTGATTAATTGCCCAGAATGGGGCTCCTTAAGGGTGTAGGAGTTGGAGCTGGTCTTCTGGATAACTTGAACTGGACCTTGCCAAAGGGAGGCAAGTTTGGATTTGCGGCTGTACCCTCTATTACTGAAGAAGTAGATTGAGTCTCCTACCAGGTAAGTGGGTAAGGTGGGGTGTTTGGATGCAGCTTGTTCTAGAACTTGCAACTTATGGTTTAAGTTTACAGTGTAAGCCTCTGATTGCAAGCAAATAAGAGTTTGAACCAGCTTGTTGAGGTACGCCTCTGGGGACACAGCCATGCTGGGCTTTACCAAGGAATATAGTAAAGGGGGAAGTCCCGGTTGCTGGCCGTAGAGCAGTTGAAAGGGCGGCTTGCCAGTGGCCCAATGGTACCCAATGTTGTATGCAAAGGTGGCCAGAGGAAGGAAGTTATCCCATTCAGTCTCATGTTGGTGACTGAGCTTCCAGAGTATCTTTACCAGGCTCCCATTAGTGCGCTCTATCATGCCATTTGTCTGTGGGTAATAAGGAGTGGATAGTGTCCCATGAATTCCCATCAGTTGGTTGAGGCGGGGGATGATATAACTGGTGAAGTTGGTACCATTGTCTGTCAGCAGGATCTGGGGGCAACCATGTTTGTATATGATATTCTCCAGGATGAATGTGGCTGTCACCAGTGCAGATTGGTTGGGAATTGCCTTGGCTCTTACCCATTTAGTCAGATGGTCAACCGCCACAATGATGATTTTGTTGCAAGTGTTGGTAGCTGGCAGGGGGCCCACTATGTCAATGGATACAGTGTGAAAGGCAAACCCAGGGCGTACCGGTCTGTGTTGAAACTTGGCAACCTTAGGCCTCTCAATGTTGCAGTCATGATAGTTGGCTAGCATATCCACTATGTTAGTGTACATTCCTTCCCAGAAGCAGTGCTGCTGTAGCAGAGCTAATGTCTTCTGTATGCCACCATGGCCAGTAGTCTTGTGAGCAGCCACCACTGAGTCCATGTGTAGGGATGGGCGTATGTAGGGTAGCCAAGAGTCTCCACAAAGCTTCAGGAGTTGTCCCTTAGAGACCTTGGTATCAACAGCTAACTTCTTGAGAGCCCTCTGTATCTCTACTGGCTCCTCTCCCTACAAAGAAGGATCCTTCATAAGCTTGTCATAGAGAATGTCAGCCATGGGGGATACTAAGGCAACAGTGGGAAGGCGGGAGAGACAGTCAGCATTCTGGTGGGCTGCCCCGGCTCAACAAGTAATCTCCTAGTCATAAGCCTGAAGTTTAATGGCCCAACACGCCAGACATTCTTTGGGGTCCTTGAGGGTCTTCAGCCATTGAAAGGAGGCATGGTCTGTTACAACTGTGAAATGTATCCCATGGAGATAGACTCTTAACTGTTGGTAGGGGTATATCACAGCCAGACACTCTTGTTTGGTGACAGTGTAGTTTCTCTTATGAACATTAAGCGTACGTGAGCAGTATCCAACAGGGTGTTCAAGTTTGTTGGAGTCCTGTTGGGAGAGAACACCCCCAATTGCCATCAGACTAGCATCTGTATGAACCACAAACAGCTTGGCAAAGTAAGGGTAGGCCAGCACAGGAGCTGCAGTCAGTGTTCCTTTGAGAGGATTGAAGGCAGATTGGCACGCTGGGCTCCAGAAGAATTCCTTATCAGCTTGGAGAAGCTGAAAAAGGGTGTCACCCAGGGATGCAAAGTTGTGGATGAAGCGGTGGTAGTAGCCAATCATCCCCAAAAAGACCTGCACGTCCTGCTTATTGGCTGGGATCTTCATTTGCTCAATGGCTTCCACCTTCAGAGGTACGGGGTGGAGTCCATCTTGGCTAATGATGAACCCAAGGAACTCAAGGTGCTCCTTGAAGAAGTTGCACTTGCGGGGCTTGAGCTTGAGATTAGCTGCAAGTAACCTCTGGAAGACTTCCTCCAAGTGTTGTAGGTGATCATTAAAGGTTTGGGAGAATACATTAATGTCATACAGGTAGACCAAGACACTGGTAAGTTTGAGGTCACCCATCACTGCATTCATAGCCCGTTGAAAGGTAGTTGGGGCATTGGAAAGATCTTGAGGCATCCTTGTGGATTAAAATAGCCCTTGTTCAGTGATGATTGCACATTTTTCTTGATCAGCAGGGGGTAGGTCAATCTGCCAGTACCCACTGATAAGGTCCATGGCGCTGAAGAACTTGGCGCCACCCAGTTGGTCCAAGGTATTGTCAATACGAGGGAGGGGATATGAATCCTTCTTGGTAACAGCATTCAGTTGACGGTAGTAAATCACCACACGGTTGCTGCCATCCTTATTTTTGACAATCAGGAGAGGGGAAGCCCAAGGGCTTTTACTGGGGACCAGTAAGCCAGATCTCAATAGCTTCTGAAGCTCTTTGTTAGCCACGGCATGATTGGCTTGACTGCGCTGTATAGGTCTAGAGCAGATAGGTGGACTGCCTTGAGTGCCAATATGATGCACAACATCTGCAGCCTTGCCCAGGTCATAATCATCCTTGGCAAACACATCTTTATACTGGGCAAAGAGATTCATAGCTTGATCTTTCTGATCTTCAGAGAAGCCAGATAGAGGGTCGCGGCTTATGACCAATAGCACCAGTGGTTGCTCATAGGGTAGACCCAACTTGGAGAAGTCCGCAAAGGGGGCAGTCTCCTGCAGGTTGTAATGCTTTTCAAGTTGTATATAATCCAGAAGTTGGTGTTTGGCGACAATCATAGCTTCACAACTCATGTTGGCCAAGAGTATGAGTACCTCCTTCTCACTTGGCATGAGGATGCCTGGCGCAACCCATGGTCCTAGTCTGAAGGCATTAGGGATGCCAAAGATTTCTCCATGAGTGCCAGCTGGTAAAGACAGCAAGAGGTCTGTATTGTGGATCACCTGGGCGCCAGGTGGGATTGTCACATTACAAGAGGCGTAGACTGGGATACCCTTGGCTTCCTTAATTGAGAGAGGTAGTACCTTGACCTTCTTACTATGCAGTGTATAAGCAACTGGAAGCTCTTTGTTGGCGTACTCCAGATTGATGTAGTGCAAGCGTTGTAAGGGCAGGTCAGACAGGTGATCACCATGATAGAACATGGGTATGGAATGGCCCAATATTCCAAATGTATGGTCTCCATAGTTAGTCACAGTGCCATACTGAACCATGAAGCTAGTTCCAATAAGAATGTCATAGCTATTGTTTTCCAGGACTATAGCAGTAGCAGTGACTATTAGCTTCCCAAAGCAAAGAGGGAGAGAAGAGTAGGCTCCTTTTGCTCTAGTGGTCAGTGGCCCAGCAGTACCAAACTCTTCATGGTAGGCCAAGTCTGGTGCCAGCTTAAGCTTCTTAACCATCCAAGAGGATATAATGTTTTCAGCGGCACCAGTATCCAGTATGGCCTGGACATAATTCTTGTTCACTACCAGGTTGATATAGGTGCAATCCTGGTGGTCCTCTCTGATCTCCACAATCTTTGAGACCTGGTTTACACTTAGTCCTTTGAACTTCTCCAGTAAGGTAGCCATGGCAGCTCCCACAGCTGGGATTACTTCCTTGAGGGATTCTAGCAGTGCTGAGACGTTTACTGTGCGGAGCAGTATGGCCAGTTGTTCAGCACTATCCTCCTAATGAGTGACTTCAACGCCTAGTTGAGCCAGTTGTTCAGAATAGGGTAAGGAAACTGTTATCTGAGCTATTTGGGGAATAACCACCTCAGGGCAAAGTGTAGTCCAATGAGTTTGTGTGTTAAAAGTGAGGACTCAATGGAGGAGGTCTTCTTGAACTCTGTCAGACTCCACATCCTCATGTATTGGTTGAGAATTGAAGTCAATCAGGGAGGGCTCATCCTTAGGGTTGGTCCCAGAGAATGGCAAGGCAGCAGGCCTCTGATCTAGTTTGTCAGGGGGCAGTGGTATGGGGGAGATGAGGGTGTCAAAATTACAAAGGCAGCCAAGGGTTTCTCCTTGTCCTGGCTGCTTAGTAGTTTTTTGACTGATCCTCATTGTCCTCCTCAATATTAGCGTCCTTGGCATAGTCCTCCTCAGTGTCCTCCATGCCTACATGATGGATCTTTTGGCGTGGATTCCTACATTCCCAAGAGAAGTGGCCAGCCATACCACATTTGAAGCAAGTATGGGGGCCATTGTTGACTGGAGCAGGCCTAACCTTGTTGGAAGGCTTGGGCATCTCAACCCCATGCAGGGTCTATGCTCAGATTGCTGGCAAGGGCGGCCTTCAGGGAGAGAGACTTCAAACTCCTCCTTGTAGGTGTGTAGGAGGCGGATCAGATCTGGTACAGTGCAAGTGTTGTAAATGCCTGACTTAAGGGCCAGAGATAGTTCCCAGTTGACACGTACAGCATTAAGGAGTGCTGACTGCACATCAATAAACTGCACCACACTCATAGACAACAGAGTTTGAGCTTCAAGGTAGAACCTAGAAGTGAAGTCTTCCAGGGTTTCCACCACCTTTAACTTGGTGTCAGCAAAGTCCATCTTACAACCAAGGAGTGCTTCTTGGTTACCAAATTCTTCTGTCAAGGCTCTGGAGACGTTGGCAAAAGTCCAGCCATTCTCATGGAGACATGGCAAGATAATGGTTTGAGTCTCAGCATCCAGACAGTTGATGATTGTGGAGTCTTTCATGGCATTGTCTGCGCCATACATGGAGTTCTGGTACAGACGTAAGAATATGGCCACATTACTCTTGTGGTCAAACTTAGGTAGATTGACGGGCTTGAAGTGGTTGGAGCCATGTTGGAAGGAATCAGGTGTGATCCTCACTGGAGAGCGGGTGAGGCGGGAACAGCTGAGGGTGGAGGCAGCAAACCTAGCCTCAGAGGCGCGGCAACAATTTTCCTCTTGCTGGGCTTTGCGTTCACCTTCTCTGTTTTGAACAGCTCCAGAAGCTTCAGGGGTGGCCAGGACGTCATCCTCAGACTCCAGTACTGGCTTTAATACTTGTATAGCGTTAGGAGCCAACCAAGTGTGGTCCTCATTGCTTTTATAGCTATGATAGAACTCAGGAAAAGAGGACCTCAGTGGACTGTGGTGACTCTTGGAGTTGATGGACATAGCCTGTAAGTTGACGGCCATAATCTTACTATCCATTCTATCTAATTGGCTCTGGAAGGCATCTGGGAGAAGTTGTTGCTTGTCCAGCTCATCTTGGTAGACCTTGTTCTCCTGACAGGTGATATCCAATTCATCTTCCAGAGAGGTGATGCACTTTTTGTGGATGGCAAGCTCATCTTGGAGCAAGGCTATTACTTCCTTGTCCTTCCTGACTTGGGTCTGGCTGTTGACTCTGTCATGTAATTGGCAGAGTTTGAGACTATCCTGAAGTTCTGACACAGTGTGGTAGCCATCAAACAGGAAGGCAAGATTGGCACTCTGCTGGACCAATTCATTCTGCATCTTCTTGTAGTGATCAAAGAGCTCAAGGATGTCTCAACCAAGAAGGGCACTGGAAGGGGAGTTGTCAGTGGTGGCAGAAGTGGGGATGAACAAGGGGATGGTGGCAAGGTGGTGGGCTAAGACTTCCACCTCATGAGTCAGGCTTCAAACCATGGGGCCAGTCTCCAGCACGTGCTTAGTAACCACACTAATCCAATTGGCGTCTACACCCTGATGGGTGAGGGTCTGTACCACATGCACTAGAACTAGCTTAGCTATACACGCTTTGATGGCATCAACCCAGTGAAGCATGGTGTTATGGGCATTGGTGAATTTGGCAAGATACTGATTGACAGTGGTGAAAGTATTGCCCAGCTCAGAGTACAGAACCTGGAGGAACGTCTGTTGGTTAGATACCAGTATTCCCTGGCCATGCACTAGGCTTTGGATGCAGCCCAGGTGCATTTGGTTGTGACATACGGCAGGATGGGTGAATTGTTATAGGTAGTCCTTGATATGTTTGACAGTACAGAGGTCATGGCAGAGCTGGTCAGGGTTGACCTGGGAGAGATTATGAAAGTAACCCAAGGCATTTCCAGTAGAAGTCTGCTGAATGGCCAGGTGTTCAGAGCAAGAACCATTGCCAGCAGTACCAGCATCCATGGCGTATATGGCATTATGGATGGCGTCCTTGAAGGTGAAGAGTTGGCGTCCATCTCCAAGGGGGCAGGGGCTTGTAGGAGCAGTGGGTGACAAAAAACAATAGCCTGGGGGCATTAATGTTCTGGCATGAATTGGCTTAGGTTGGGCAGGCCATAGGGAGCGCCTGCTCTTTCCCCAGCATGGGCATTAGCAGCAGTAAAGGCCGGTGCCTAGTGGTAAGGAGAAGCAGTGGCAGGAGACTGGGCCAGGGGAATTCCTCCCTCCTCATTGAAAGGACCGCGGGGTGGGGGCTGTTGGTGCTGTAAGACATGAGCGCCAATGTTGTAAAAGTTTCAGCAAAAGGTTGCTAGTTTCTACAAACAGTTAGTCAGTGACCTTAATTCTTAATACTATACCTGTTGATGGTATAGTGACAGCCTGTGAAGGACAGAAGAATAATAAGATATATAGACAAAACTGCTATTTATTTAGATAGTATTGCACTTATATAGTGTGAGGCAGGGGAATTGCCACCAGAGGCAGGGAGGCACAGACAGAAGAACTTTCCAAATGGAGGAGAGTGGGTTGATACAGCTAAAAGTCTTGCACAAGAGAACAACCTCTTTCTTGCAGCTTTCCTTAAGGAGGTAGATATAAATAGCTTCATTGTTCTATTTATAATCCTGGAATTGAAGCCTGTGCCTTGTGTGAGTTTGAAAGTCAAATCAAACACCTGTTTTAGGGGCGTTTAAAACGTCTTTATCACTAGTAGAATCAGGATGCAATAGCGCAACCGCGCAATTGTTCCATTGCTTAATCCCTAGATGGACAACTTTTTGTCTAATCCATTCAGGATCTGCAACAAAGAGGAAGGCATGGTGGAAAAGGATAAAATTCAAAATAAAAACCTTCAAAAGAAAAAACAAGAGCTTACTGCAGTTTGATTTAGGCATTTCAATTTCTGCACTTTGTTTTATGCACTTTGATTTGGGCACTTTGATTTCCCCCCTGAAATAACATAGGGAAACATAGTAAAATATTATATTAATTTAATATTTTTTGAAATTGCCTTCAAAACACACTTTTTTATTAATATTGCAATAAAATAAAAGCCTACCAAAAAACTTCATTTATTTTTATATATATTTAAATACCAGGTCTTAAAGAATCTACATGAGGAATTTCAAAAGTTTTTACAAATTATCTAAAATTTTATAAGCTTATAAACAATGTGACTTAATCTAAAAAGTCAATTTTCAATTTCCTCACTTTTGATTTGAGGAACTTAATAAAAAATAATGAATAAAAAATTTGCAGAAATTTAATGTTAAGTGGACCTAGTTTTTTGGTACCTTTTTTGGATTTTGTCAGAAAATTGTGGACCATAGTATTTTATCATCTGCCAGATGATATCCTAAGTCTTCTAACATCAGGAAAGTAAAGAGAACCTGTGTCTTTGGAGTAACTTTTGGCCTGGAATATGTTGTTGTCATCAGAAGTAGCAAGTCTGACAGGGCCCAAGGCCTGACAGATTTGGGATGGCTCTTCCTACTTCTGGATATAGGTTCATGAGTTGTTGTCTCTATATTTTACTATAGGAATTAATACTGTATTGCAACAGTATGCTCTTTTGCTCTCCACCTAATTAGAATCAAACTAGGGAAAGGACTCAAAATAATGACTCTTTATTAGACAACTGATATTGAGGCTGGCCTGGCTGCCCACGTTTATCTGAGTTAGCTTGGTCCCAATCTTGAGAATGTGCAGTTTGTGATGGAAGTTTGCTTGAAAACTTCCACAGCTCAGTATTCTTTCTGAATATGTGCAACTATCCCTTAATCTGAGCAGAGTAGCTGTGAACCTGGATCATGTTCCAGGTGGCTAGCTAGCCTGGTTGGCTACTAGTTGGTGGAGTTGATTGTTCCTTAATCAGAGCTACTCTAATATAATAGGCTCAAAACATTTTATCTTTGAGTGTTTGGCCTGACAGCCCAGTCTACTTTGGCTCTTCTAGAAGTGTTTCAGATGATGTCCCATATGATGGCCCTTGTTCTAGAATATAATTAAAGTTTAGAATAGTAATTATTATGAGAAGATGTTTGAGGTGGTTGTTAAGGTGGACTAATTAATTGCTTAATATCTGCATGTTTGAGGTGGTTGTTGAGGTGGACTAATTAATTGCACAATATCTGCATGTTTCACTATTAATTAAGACTAGAGATTTTGCAAATGCCAGGATATGATTTGATTATTTGAATCCAATGACTCCACAAACCCATAGCCCACATTAATTATCTGAAACCATTCCTAAGAGTGATTAACCGCTGGCCTGCGTTATTATGTTAAAACTATTACTAAGAGTAATTAATTGCTGGCCTGTGTTATTTTTTTAAATCTGTTAATTAGTCAATATCCAGAAATACTGACATTTCCCTTTGCTTGACTAAATATAAGGGTTCATGTTGTTGGCTCCTCCTTCTGTTATGTCTGACTCATCTTCTTGAACTCAGTACAAAGAGTATTACAATAATCTAGTTGAAGAGGAAAGCAGTAGAGGAAGTATTCCTGTGAGTACTGTAAGTACTTGGTTACTCAGCTTCAAGCTTTTTTGCCTTCCACTGAATATTTCTTAACGGAAACAGAGGCAATTTCTGCAGCTGGTACTCTCAATCTACAATTTGTTGGTCATGAGGATTTGGTTACAGATTCTCCTGAAGCCTTGCAGCCCAGTGGCCCACATGTTTTTGTTGATGAAGATAGCCAGGCTGGTCACACTTCTGTGGGTGGTGCAATTAGCAAGTCTTTACAACTAGAAGACCTGTTAGGTTCTGGTGGCATCCACTCCCCAAAGACTTGCTATTGCAAGCCAACCTACCAGTTGGGAGAGCTCTCCCAGTCATTGCACCTAAAGGCAATATCCATAGCACTAGCTTTAGTCCTTTTAGGAGTTTAGCTGGCCTGGATATTTTGGTAGAGTTCCTCTTCCTGGCAATGCAGTATCAGCATTTTGTTGATCCCAGGAAGCACTTCTTGATGGGTGAATGTGGGAGCCAGAGTAGGGACCTGGTACAGCTCTGTTGTTTCTTTGCGGCTGCTGTTAGAGAGCTTGCCTGTCCTCAATTTGATGTGGGCTAAGTTTTATTGTTGGGAATTAAGTATCTCTTTCCTTTGCAGGTGTAGCTCTGAAGTGTTGGCCTTTGTCACTTCCTGCGTCACCTGGTTACTCAGACAGGTTAGCAATTTGCTTTAGGGATTGCAAGGCCAGCCAGCTCAAAATAGCAGCAAGGTCTTGATATGTTCATTTACAGAAAGGCAAGTGATCCCAGTATCTCCCTGCTATGTGTGTGCTGGGGGTCTTGCTTCTTTCTCCCCTGGACAAGTACTGTTGCAACCAAGTTTCCATCCTCGCCTGCTAACGTATCTTACAATACACAGGGGGCGCTCAATGAGCTGCCCCTTGACGTATCTAATGTAATGGATTAATCTGATGGCAATATCAAATGGCGGGTACTTCATCCTAATTAGGAGCGCTACCAATTTGACTTGCTGATCCCCGCATGAGTTATTCCTTGGCTCCAAACCTTACATGGAACTCCCCACCATGACACCCCCTTGTGACCTTGTGGCTTTCCCCATATAGTATATTAACCACTATATTCTACAATAAATGATACCTTGTTCTTATTATTCTGTTCTTTCTATTGGACTGCTGTCTTCCCCAATTCCAAATACTGAATCCTCATTGATTCAGTTGCAACAGTGGTAGCAGCAGTAGGTTTACAACCTACCTAAAACAAAATTCCCCCCAAAAAAGGACAGAGTACAGGCCATATGGCTACTCCCCAACAAGAGACCTTCCTGCCAATACCTGAGGGGGACATCCCTGACAGGTACGTCATCTATCAAGACCAGCTAGTTCTCACCAGTGTGTACAATTGGCTCCACCTCAGGCAGCGTGACACCAGCGTCACCCTGCCCCAGTCAGACCTGTCCCAGCGCATGCTCAACCTTCAGCTAGAATCCTTTGCTGGTGGCCTAGAGGGGGCTGACATTGTCATTTGGCTCCAATCTACTGAAACCCGCCTTTGCATCTGTCAGGTTCCTGAGCCCATGTGGGTCACCACTGCATCTGACCGCCTCACAGGGCCTGCCGCTGTGTGGTTCACCAACTGGGCCAGCCAGGAACTTGACGTTACCTGGGCAGCATTCCAAGACGCCGCCAAGTCCTGTTACAGTGAAACCTTCTCCCCCTTTGTTGTGGGAACTCCTCTTCTAGCAATCAAGCAAACTGGTTCTGTTCCTGAGTACCTTGCCACCTGGCAGAAAGCTCTTACTGCCACCCCTGAAGCTTTGACTAACAGAAATGCAATGTTACTCACTCTCATTGTCAATGGGTTAAAACCCCATATCTGAAAGTGGGTCCCAGGAGGTTGCTGCACCTCCATCAACAACTGTGGCAGGGCCCAGAGGGTCTTGACTGGTTTCCATCTGACTGAACTTAATATTTAAATTAAACTAAATTAAAACTTTATTTTAAGGCTAACTTAGAATGATCACAAGGGGATCATTGTGAGAAACACCTTTATATACCATTCCATTAGATTTTTTATAATCTTCCTAAATCTGCTAGACAGTCTTAGGGACGCTGCTGGTGGCATCAGGCTGGGGTTTTGGGGCATCTTCTGAACAGCATGACTCATATTTCTTTGAAAAATCCCGCACATTGGGATTTGCATCCGTATTTTGTCTTAATTTAGCACAGATCGACTTTCTTGGTGTTTGGCTTCAAAATGCGTGTTTGGACGTCCAAATCCGTCCAGTGGTTGCTGAGTTATGCTCAAATTAAGATTTGCATCAATTCTTGTGCCTTGGTCGCATAATTTTGCCATTTTGCACTGGTTAGGAAGTACGGCGGGCGGCCAAACTTTAAGAAGCCATAACTCATTGTCTAGAGCAGCTAGGAGAGTCATCAAACTAGCATTAGGATTGTGGAAAACAGTAGAGTTTTCCCAAGGCATTTTTATAACTCAATATTTGTCAGGGCGTTTCCTGACAGACTGCTATAAGGCCATTGTGGAGGCTAACAACCAGGCCTCAATGGGCTTCCGCCGTACCAGTGACGCTCCACCCTAATCACGTACCACACCTGCCAATGGCCACAATCAAGAGAGCTGCTGCCAGCCCTGTCAGCAGGATAATGGGACTAAACGCCTACACAAGGGGGAACTTCAGCTAGCGCAGATTGAGGATCAGAGAAAAGCCTGGGGGTTGTAGCAACAAGAGGCCTTGCAACCCCACCTGACCCATCCTCTCAAGCCCTGCTCAAAAAAAATCCCTGTGACTACAACATTTACAAGTTCAAAACCCTGGACGTCTTTCAGGCTCACAGTGACAACCCTCTATTGCAAGCAAGCCACTCCTCAAATAAAATAACACACTTGTCCTATCCCTTCTGTTTCCGTGGGAACACCCACAAATTACTGGTAGATACCAGGGCCAACCAAACTATGGTGGACCAGGCATTCACCAACTCTCAGCAATTAGACCAAGTGCCCAGCAGGTTCAAAGCAGTATGGGTGGCTGACTCCTGCAGAGTTGCAATCACCCACAAGACGGTACCCTTCTCTGTGAGAATGGGGAACATCCAGGTTAAGCTCTCTGGGCCCATCATGGCTGGGCTCAGCCACAACGTAATTGATGGACTCAACTGGCTTTGACATAAATGTCCCTACATTGATTGGGATACCTCTGTCATCACCCTCAATAGAAATGGGGTGGGATTTCAGATCTACCCTGTAGAAATGAGCAAGCTACTCCACAATACTGTGTTTGTCAGAATAACAGAGACAGGCTCGTACAATTTCAAGGGGGTACTAGACTTTAATCAATGCTCAGTCAAATTTATTTGCGCTGAACCATCTGCGGTCCCTCCCTTGACCTCCTCACCTCCACCAGCGCTTGCTGCACTCCTCAAGAAGTATAAGGATGTATTCAGTGAGACACTTGAACAACTACCTCCTCCTTGGAAGGTTCAGCACGCTGTACAACTTCAAGGGTCAGTACCTAAAGCACAATCATTATATTGTCTTACACCAAAGAAAGATGAGACCCTCTGCCAACACCTTGTGGACGCACTTGATAAGGGCTTCATTTTCCCCTCGCTCTCTCCATATGGGGCAACTGTCTTCTTCATAGCCAAGAAGGACAGGTCCCTTTGTCTGGTCACAGACTACCACGCCCTAAATGAGGTGACAGTCAAGAATAAATACCCCCTGCCGCTGATTGACGACCTGTTTGATACACTTGCAGGTGCAAAGGTCTTTATCAAGATTGATCTCACTTCAGGGTACAATCAGGTCCGCATTGCACCAGGGGACAAGGCAAAAACTGCCTTCTGCACGCGCTACAGATTGTTTGAGTGTCGTGTCATGAACTTTGGAATGACTAACACTCCCTCCACTTTTACCATATTGATGAACAAAGCCTTTGAGGAACTGATTGGAAAAAGTGTGTGGTTGTGTACCTTGACAACATTATGGTCTTCAGTCAGGATCAAATCACACACCTCTAACACCTCTGTGCTGTCCTTGACACCCTTAAGAAAAACCAGCTAAAAGCTAAACCCTCCAAATGCATGTTTCTCAAGTCAGAGCTGTTATTCCTTGGGCACACCATCTCTGTCCAAAGGATAAAGCTCAACCCTGCCAAAATCAAGGCAATCACCAGCATGCCGCCTCCCACTGATGTGGGCCTGGTGCAGACATTCCTAGGCATGATTGCCTACATACACAAGTTCATTCCTAATTGTGGGGAACTAATTGCATCTCTCACTGAGCTCCTCAATACCAAACAGCGCTTCCATTGGACCCCTGTCAGAGATCAAGCCTTCAAGACGTTGAAGCAAAGGCTCACAATAGCACCAGTACTGCAGTTCCCCAATCAAAACCGACAGTACAAAATTGAGACTGATGCCTCTGACAGGGCCATAGGGGGTGTGCTAAGGGTAGAAACTGACAATGGCGTCTTCCTCCCTGTGGCATACAAGTCCAGGAAGCTTACTGACTTGGAAGGACGTTACCCCATTAATGATAAAGAATTGGCAGCCATTGTACACTGCGTTGAGAAGTGGTGCTGTTACTTGGAAGGAGCTACCTTCCCACCCCACGTTCTGACAGACCATAAGTTGCTCCAGTACTTCAACACGCAGTCCCACTTGATACGCTGCCAAGCAGGATGGGTCAATTATCTATCCCCTTACCAGTTGTGCATCAAGTACAAGCCTGGGAAGGACTTTGTCACAGCTGACGCCATTTTGCAACTCTACATAGTGTCCATCACTGGGGATGATGACTTGGATCCAGATTGGCCCATGCTTTACCTCCGCCCTGAGGCAACTAGCTACAAGGGCCTTAACTTGGTCACCATCTCCAAGTTGAAGGACAACAAAAGTCAGTTCACCACTGATGCTGATAACGTCTGCCGCCAGGCAGAGACAGGTGAGAAGACGCCTTACATTCCCATCACTCAACAAGGGGACACAATATTGCACTACCACAAAATCCTGGGCCACATCAGAGGGCATAACCTCCTTGAGATTATGAAACAGAAGGTTTTGGTGGCCGCGCATGTGTCAAGACATCTTGGACCTCCTTGAAACCTGCGTGTTGTGCAAAAAGAACACATCCAAACCTGCACCCCCAAGTCTGTCCTGACCATCAATGCTATGGAACCCTTCAAGAAGTGGGCCCTTGAAATATGGGACCACTCCCCAAGGACAGACTGGGAAAGAAGTTGATTATCACTGCCATCAACTACTTCACTTGCTGGCCAGTGGCTTGGGCAACAACCAACCACACTACCACCACCATCACCCGCTTTATTGGCAAGGAAATTGTGGCTTGCTTTGGGCAATCCAAACATCTCATCACGGATGGCAGCCCCAAACTAGTTGGGCATGTCATGAAGGCATACTGTGCCAAGACTCACTCTAATGTATAGTTACAACCCCCTACCATCCTCAAGCCAATGGACATGTGGGATGGTTAAATGGCTCACTGGTTCAATTGATTACCAAGCTCTCACAAGAACACCCTAAAACTGCATGGACTGAACACCTGCCCACTGCTCTACTTATCCTGCAAGCAAGAATCAACAGGGGCACTGGGTTCAGCCCTAGCACTCTGGCCTTTGGAACACCTGACAGTCTGACAGGGGTTGAACAGGGAAAACTATGGTCCAAGGTTCCTGACAAGCCTCCCCCGGTAACAACTCCATCCCTAGACCAATGGTGTGCCAAATCCCAGGAAATCAAACACAAGCAGATTGAAGGAGGGACAAAGCACCTCAAAGCTAGGTACACCGTAGGTGACCTCATCTACACCCTCAATCCCAATTCTGCCAAGTTAGAACCCAATCACCTAGGGCCTTTCAAGATAGCCGCAGTCTATGACAATCACACTTATCAACTTGAAGATGCCAAAGGAAACATCAAGTAGCTTCACCATGATTGCTTGTGCCCCTGCTGCACCATCCCCACACAAAAGTTGTTTGTGCGGACCTTCCAAGACCTTCCACAGACTCCGGTCTTGGTGTCTGACAACAAGCAGGGGCAAGGGGGATGTTGCAACCAAGTTTCCAGCCTTGCCTGCTAATGTATCTTACAATACACAGGGGGCGCTTGACAAGCCGCCCCTTGACGTGTCTAAAGTTATGAGTTAATCTGATGGCAATATCAAATGGCAGGTACTTCATCCTGTTGCAACTGAACCAATGAAGATTCAGTATTTGGAATTGGGGAAGACAACAGTCCAATAGAAAGGACATAATAATAAGAATAAGGTATTGTTTATAGTATGATATTGTTAGTAACATACTATATGGGAAAAGCCACAAAGCCATAAGGGGGTGGCATAGTGGGAAGTTCCATGTAAGGTTTGGAGCCAAGGAATAACTTGTGTGGGAATCAGCAATTCAAATTGGCAGCGCTCCTAATTAGGATGAAGTACCTGCCATTTGATATTACCATCAGATTAATCCATAACGTTAGATATGTCAAGGGGTGGCTCATTGAGCGCCCCCTGTGTATTGTAAGAAATGTTAGCAGACAAGTCTGGAAACTTGGTTGCAACAATCCTAATTAGGAGCGCAACCAATTCAACTTGCTGATCCCCGCACAATTTATCCCTCTCCTTCAAACCTTACATGGATCTTTCCGCCATGCCACCCCCTTGTGACCTTGTGGCTTTCCCCATATAGTATATTAACCACTATATTCTACAATAATCAATACCTTGTTCTTATTATTCTGTCCTTTCTATTGGACTGTTGCCTTCCCCAATTCCAAATGCTGAATCCTCATTGGTTCAGTTGCAACAGTACCCTCATTTGCAATTACAACATATAGGTCATTGTTTTTCTTGTTATGCATAGGCGCCAGATTAATTATTTTATAACTTAATCACATTATTTGGATTCAAATTATTCAGAAAGCTTAAAATACAATCAATCCCAAAACTTTAATTGATCTTGGGCTTAGATGATTTTTTTAAAAAATGATTCATCAATTTTAAAATTGAAAATTGCAACTTATAGTATTACTGAAAATATCTTAAGTGCTACTACAAACTACAAACCAAAAATATTTATGATGAGTTGCATGGGAGAGTAATAACATCCCCAAAGCTATAAATGATATTAACCTATCTTTGGCTCATTATAAATATTCTTGGTTTTTTTCAGAAAAAAGGTTGTTGTTTTTGAAAGACTGATAACTCTATTTAAAATAAGCCCTCTAGTAAGTTGCCCTACTTCATGAACTTGCCCCAATACACCACTAGCATCTTCTGACATTTTTCTTTCTCTGGTATCATCATGTGATTTTAAATGATAAGTTATCTCAGAATATTCTGAGAAACTTTCAAATGTTAAAGGTGAAGTATACAACTTCCCATCTTTCATCAAATATGAAAGATTAATGCACAGATTTTTAACTTCAAACTCTCTCCTTATAGGCCTAACTTTTCTCTCATAAATATAAAAGAATGAATTTTGAGAAATATTTGAGCCTGATAGCGCTGATTTAATAAATTCTTTTCTTTTTTCTTCCTGCTCAAAAATATTTTTAATATCATTTATACTCTTAATATAAAGCAGATTATCTTTCTCTTTTAATGTTTTTGATATTACACCAAAGTGACCATCAACAATGCTTTTTCCATGAAATTTTATAAATCTATTGTATTTAATAGACCCTTTAATGTATTTTGTTGTCTCTTTAAATAGATAATATAGGAATCCATAGGATCTAAAATGGTTTCCATTATCAGTCCATACTTTGATATTATTTATTTTTTAAACTTATCTGATTTAAGAAGACTTATTAGACATTCACCTGAAAACAAAGAATCATGAGACAGTATTTGAGATAAAAATCATGGTATTCATATTTAACTTTATTGTTTTCTTTAAAAACTAATGAAACCCCTAATAATGAGATAGGTTTTTTTGAATAAAAACAATTATTGGTCTCAATTAGACCACTACCAACCTTTAAGTTTTCTTTAAAATCTATAACTACAACACAAGACTCATCATCTAATTTGTTAATATCTTTTTTATGTTCCCTATTTTGATGAACATAAATATCTTGGTGCTGCGTAATAGTCTTTAAGTCTTTGTCTATAGATTCTGGTAATGGTAGGTTTCTACTTTCACATTCTTCCTTCTTTTTTTCTAGTGAATTTTTTAAATTACAAATATTGCACATATCAGTTAGTTTTTTAATTTTTATTGTATTTTTTGGGATTAATTTATAGTAAGTAGAAATTAAAACTGAAATTTCATTTTTTCATTTTTTTCATATTTTCATATATTTCCTTTTTTGTTTTTAAGAGAGAGTATTTTATTGCAGTTGAGTATTCACTCATTTCTTTTTTCAATATATTTATAAATTTTTTCAGGCACTTTTTCTGTAAACCAGCTTGTTTTAAAAGAATTTTCCAGAAATTTAATAACTATCTTTTTAATTATTTTTTTAATGAATGGTTCTTATTTTTTGGCTTTTTATGTTTAAGCTTACATGTTTATTTTTATTTATTATACTTGAGTATTCAAACTCACTTTTGGTTATATTAAACCCCATATCATAAAGCTCTTTTAAAGAATAGGTGGAAGTGACCAGAGATTGCAAGGCTGGGAGATGCTTTTGGGGAGAAGATTTCATGAGATCCTTTAAGTTTTCAATTAACTCATTGTCTTTTTGAATTCAAATAGTTGGCAGGAACTGAGCTTTCCCAAATTCAGTTTGAGTAAGAAAGTGTTTGATGGAAGTATCAAGATCATCACCAGAAATAAAGAGGAATGGCTTTTTTAACTTTCAATTATTTCTCTTTTTGTTGAAGCTCCCAAGGAAAAAAAGGGTAGCATGGCAGAAGTAAATTTAACAGAAGGCATGATAGTATTTTGAATCTGTAATTAGGTCAGATCTCTTAAATGTGCCTTAATGATGGAGTAGTTTGATCAGAGTGTGGCCTTTGAATGGGGTCTTTTGGATTAGAAGCTTTGTGGTGCTTTAGTTTTTATATACCAAGCTAAATGACACCATTCTGAAAGAAATGGTGTGATAGCTTTTACTATAGTTTGAACTTGAATTTATGTTTGTAGAATTAATTAAATACCCAGTTTTTACGCACAAGTGATTCATGTGAAGCAGCTAAGCATCATTTTTACATCATATCCTCTTTGTAATCAATGAAAATCAATTAAAATGATGTATTCACTTAACTGTAGCTCTTCTGCATGTTTTTAAAAGATAAAATATTAAAGAATTCCATTTAACTATACTTAATTTGAGGTTCAAAGCTCACTTGAACCTTAAAATCAATCTAAACAGTGATAAAACATTCTAACTTCAAACTACCATAAAATCCTAAAGTACTGAGATTTTTTAAAAAAAATGCAAAAATAAAGCTCTCAATTTTATTTTTAATTTTGTCAAATGAAAAGTAAAAATTGATTAATAAAAAATTAACTTTTTTAGCTTAAAGCAATCTATTTTATTTCATTATCAAAACAATATAATAAAATCTGACATGTGCTCTTTTTAATTGCTTTTGCTTTAATATTCAATATAGTATACATTTTATATTTTAACACCAATAGAAAGATAAAACTCTTAGCTTCATTTTAGTAGTTTACAGTGTGAAAAAATATTAAATATTTGTTGAATTATTACTGTTTTAAATATAAACAATTTGTAATTTGATTTTTTCAAAATCAAACTGTGTAATGCTGCGACTTGAGCAGCATGTGTATTAGAAAATGGCCTAATCCCTAAAATAATGACCCATATACCTGCGCTGTTGGAGTACTTTAGGCGGGAAATATACCACCTTAAGGTTCTGCTGCCCGTGTTATATTGTTATGTTGACAATTTCATAGTTGACTTGCTTATCCTTGGAATTTGCTTCCTTCTCAAATGTGAGGTTACTTGCATATGTGATCAGGAGTTTGCAATAACATTTCCAATATTAAATTATTATCAACTATGGCATGAGGGGCAGTGAGCCTGGTTCCAGGTGATGTTGGCTGTTGTTGAGCAACTTGGGTTATTGCTGCTATGTTCAAAGCTACAGATAGATGTTAGCCTTGCCAATGTACTCTACCTAATCCTATGCAAGAGCACTACAGACTACAATAGAACAGAACTTTGAAGATAATTATGTTTATTGAAACTGTGGTACAATCTAGCCAGTAGCTGTAATCTATCCAGGTGTAACTAAGAACTTGTCATCCTTTCAGGAATATGTATCAATTTATACTGTAAAGACCCTTGTTCTTGTCCTATCAGACAGTTCTCAGTGGCTACTTTTGCAATAGCTCCATCTTTGCTGGATGTGCCTATCCTTATTGGCTGTCTTTGGCACATGTGTTACTACTGGCCTTGGAAGGTGTAAATGCACTTCAGCTAAAGCCTACGCTCTTCTTGAGCTGGTCTACAGTCATTTATCAATTGGCTGTATCTTATTTGCCAATTATTGCGCTGAGAAACTACACTGTATTTAGTTGATCTTATAAATGGTCCTTAATCTATCTTTCAACATTGGAAGGTGGAATTTCAGTATTCTATTTATAGGGCTTAATCAGTGATCCTTTTCTGGCTGACAAGCCTTCTGCTTATTAATGCAATGGGTTAAATTGGGGATTATATGTTGCATAATTGCAGACTGAATCCAGTATCAACTTGTGGATTACCTGCCGTTTAATGCTGACCCAAACCAATAAGCAACCCAATCATACACTGTGTAATGCTGATCCAAACTTGGTATTTCTTAGCCATATGCACATCACTTGTTTGATATACTCATATATGTCCATCAGGTTGGGTGGGGCTGAGTTGATACAACGTCCAGTAGGATGGAATGAGCAATATACAATTGATGATTCATGCTGTGTAATCAGTGATAATCATTATATTGGCTAACGTTTATATGGTGTATGATGCTAATATCAATTATAATAAACTAATAACTATACAGTGTATAATCACTACACATTGGAATAATAATCAAGTGATCATAAGTGTATAATTGTTGCATCTATCATAATAAACTAATAATTACACAGGGTATAACTGCCATAGCTATTATAATATATTTGTGATTATACAGTTATAATAGCTACACTTAATAGGATATTAGCCTAGTGATAATACAGTGTGTAGCTGATAATGATATGTGTGCAATGATTAGCCTGATCATCTGTGGTCAATCAGCCTAATTTTACATTTACCCCTCTTGACCATAAATAGGGAGGGTAAGAAGAGGATCAGGCATTATGGCTTTCTCAGCCACATCTTCTTGGCTTAGCAGTAAAGAGGAGTACCAGGAGTTCTTGGCAACCATGTCAGAGGAGCGTTGTCAAGAATTCAACTGCCAGAGCAAGGAGGCACGCCGTCTCCAGTTTACGGTTGGCGTTTGCTGCAGGCTCACAAGAATGATACTTGATCAGGGTTGTCCTTGGCCACCACCATGGTGACCAATCCCTTCCAGCGTTCTTACAGCCCATTTTGGAGCAAGAGGTTGAGCCGGAGAGTTGTCCTCCTCTGGTGACCAGGGGTGCCAATTGGGCTACCTCAGTAGACCCAGCTGTCTAGCAGGCCAGGGCTGTGGTTCTTCTGCTGCCTGCTGTACCATATGCTCCTGACCCTACTATGTTGGGTAGTGTTATCCTTTCATACAACCCCAATCATGTGGACTTTGAGGTCAACAGCCTCTTCCAGGGATACAAGTTCCTGAGCAAGTTCCTCTTTGTCCTCTTGTCCCGTGAGCAATGGGTGGACGTTCACTCCTGTCTTTGCCATGAGGAACAACACCACCCTCCTGATGTTTGCTCTGTTGCCCTCTGTGAGCTGGCTTGGCCCCTGGAGGGGGTCTTGATAGAGCTGTCCCACTCTAATGTTGTACTGTACGCCAAATACACGCAGGTGATTGTCTTCAACTGTGCAGTGGTGCAAGTCTGGTCTCATGCCTGGGGGCCCAGTCCCAATTTCACTTGGCAGTGGGGACTTCATTGTGCTGATAACCAGCACAACTGGCTGGCAAACGTCATCAATATCACCCTGGAGAGATTGGAGACCCTTCCCAATATCTCCCCCACTTGGCTTTGTTTGGTAACCTTTTTCTGGTTCCAAACCTTTGCTTCCTTGCAGTTCCTTGGGCCAGATGCAAGCCATCCTGGAATTCTACCAATGTTAGGTGTTTTTTCATCAACAGGGTCTTCTGGATTTCTATCCTTCAGAGGGATTTATTGTGGAGTGCCTGGTTTTAGGGGCGTGCTTCCCCATTGAGTGTGGTCCGGGTCACCTGGCTGATGGGGAGCTGGTCTTGACTGCGCCCATTATGCACTGGGAGCGGCTCTCCCCCAAGACGCAACACATGTGGCTTTGAAACATTGATGTCCTCTATCAGGTGGAGGCCACCCACGCTTTTGATGACTATCTGGAGGCTATCACCCACCATGTCCCTGAGGAGCCTGAGGAGGGCACTCAGTAATAAAGATTTGTAGGACTAAGTCTGCTTCCAATATAATGCACTTTCTATATCTTTTTTTATTTTTTATATATTTTTATATTTTTCCTGTCAGTGATTATATGATATCCTTATATTACTTATGTTATTTTCTTTTATGACAGTTCAGATAGTGCTTAATTAGGAACTTCCTTTGAGGTACAGAATGGACGTAGAAACTTTGCATGTACGCGGTTGAATATGCGTCCACTTTCCTTATCCTTGATGGTGTAGGCGTCAGATGAGGTTTTCTCTATGATCTCAAAGGGGCCTACCCATAGCCTGTCTATTTTGTGGGATCTACCCGCCCCTCAAGTGTTGCAGAATGCAACCCCCTTCCCTACCTCAAAAGAAGGCAACAGGGCTCTATTAGCGGAGTCCCTCTCAAATCTGGCTTGGGTTTTGATAGCTGTGTTGCTAAAAGCAGATGCCTGCAATTGATGAGGGTATCAGCCAGTTGTCCTAGGTACTGATTATAGGAAATTTGTCCAGGGTCATTTGTGGCTGAGTAAAGAATTGGTGGAATGACAGGGTGGCGGCCATACATCAGTTGAAATGAAGACACTCCTGTGGTAGAGTGAAGTGATATGTTGTACACAAACACTAAAGTTCCCAAGTACATTTCCCAGGAAGATGTACGTGAAGAAGCTAATTTCCAGAGGATCTAGGTTAGGGTACAATTGGCCCGTTCCACCATCCCAATGGTTTCAGGGTGGTATGGGGTGGAGAGTACCCCACAAACTCCCATGAGATCATTCAATCTTGATATTACTGAGGCTGTAAAGTTAGTCCCATTATCTGAGAGCAGGAACTGTGGGCAGCTGTGGCAAAGTATAATGGCATACAATACCAATTGTGCAGTAGAAGGAGCATCTACCTTCCTTAGAGGTTGAGATTCCACCCACTTAGTGAGGTGGTGTATTGCCATTATCATATATTGAAAGCCAGGGCCGCTACTTGGGAGTGGTCCCACTACATCCATCAATATGGTGTGCCAGGCAAAATGGGACTGCACCATTTGGTAAGTTGTGCTTTTCCATAGGGGCTTATTTCCTTGGCACTCAATGCAGCAGTCAATTGTCTCTTGGATGTTGAAATTCATTGCTTCCCAGAAGTAGGTGCAAGACAGGATCTCCTTGGTTTTCCAAAAAACACCATGACCTGTTGCCTTATGAGCGGCCATAACAATGCTAGTCCTTTCAGAGGGAGGAGGGAATATGTGTTCCTTGCCATCTACCAGCTTGTATAGCACCCCATTGCATAGTACTGTATCCTTTCAAAGATCTTGTAGGATATGCTGAACTTTCTCAGGCTCATTATTAATCTTTACAATCATCATTTTGCTATAAAGCTTATCTGCTAATGGGCTCACTAAGGCCACAGTGGGTAAGCAGGATAGACAGTCTGCATTCTGGTGTTTACTACCAGGGCAATGGAGGATTTTGTAGTCAAAGGCTTGTAGTTTCAGTGTGCACCAGGAAAACCAACCTTCTGGCTCAGTGAGGCTCTGAAACCAAGCTAGGGACGCATGGTCTGTGACCACTGTGAACTGTATGCTATGGGTGTAGACCCAAAACTGTTTGCATGCGTAGATGACTGCTAAGCATTCACGCTCTGTCACTGTATAGTTGCGTTAATGAACGTTTAGTGTTCTACTAGAGTACAATACAGGGTGTTTGAGTCCCTTGTTGTTGAGTTGGGATAGTACAGCCCCAACCACTGTAAGTGAGGTATTGGTATGGATCATAAAGTGTCTGTCAAAGTCTGGGTATATCAGAACAGGGTTGCTTGACAAGGCCAGGCACAGTTTTTGAAGGCTCCTTGACACTTCTTGCTCCATACAAAATCAACTCCCAATTTCAGCAAATGGAAGAGAGGTTCTCCAATGGCTGCAAAGCAGGGGATAAAATGTCAATAGTAACCAACCATACCCAATAAGACCTGTATGTCTTGTTTTGACTCAGGTTGCTTCATCTTAGATATGGCTTTGGTTTTTGCGGGTTGGGGACGCAGGCCCTGACTATCTATGACAAAGCCCAGGTATTCCAGCTGGTCCTTAAAGAACTGGCATTTATGTGGCTTTATCTTAAGATTGGCAGCATCTAGCCTCTTGAAGACCTCTTCCAGATGAGCTAGATGCTTAGTGAAAGTCCTAGAGAAGACATTGATGTTGTCCAAGTAAACTAGGACACATGGGAGTTTAAGGTCGCAAAGAATGGTGTCCATAGCTTGCTAGAAGGTAGCAGGGGCATTGCACAGACCTTGCAGCATCCTTGTTGATTGGAATAGCCCTTGGGAGGTTATGATGGCACATTTTTCTTGCTCTTTGGGGGGTAGTTCAATCTACCAATAGCCAGATATGAGGTCTATGGTGGAGCAGTACTTGGCATCTCCAAGGCAGTCTAATGTGTCATATATGCAAGGCAAGGGGTATGAGTCCTTTTTGGTGACCTTGTTGAGTTGTCAACAGTTGATGACAACTTAGTTAGAGCCATCTTTATTCTTGACAATCAGGATAGGAGACGCCCAAGGGCTTTTGGACAGAATCAGTATGCCTTGTTTCAGCAGTTTGCTGACCTCATCTGAGACAAACTCTTTGTTTTCTTTCAATTGTTGTATGGGGCGCATATGTATTGAAGGAGTGGACCCTGTATCAATGTGGTGGGTTACTCCTTCAGCACAACCCAGGTCATGATTGCTTTCAGCAAAGATGGACTGCTACTTCTCAAACAGCAATGATGCCCAAGCTTGCTCCTCAGGACCAAGGGAGGAAAGGTCTGCTAGGGGTGTAGTCAGGTGGTCTGCTGGTTTGGGGTTGTCTGGTATACCCATTTTCTCAAATGTACCAAATCCCTTCACCTCAGATAGTTCCTCCGCGGGTAGAAGTGTAAGAAGCTTACCACTTGGTCTTTCTTGATTGAGAGCGTCTTTTTTGTGAGATTGTCCAAGAGGATATGATCTCCTGTTGGCTAAGGGTAACAATTCCTGTTGCAATGCACAGTTTGAAGAGAGAACAGCCCCAGGGTTCAATGACTTCTCCATATAGCCCTTCAGGGACAACCACAGACAACCCAGTCTCTGCAATCTTCTGTTGTCCAGGCTCCAGGAAAATGAAGACCTGGTCCTTAGCAGAATAACCTTATGTTCCAGGATCTGTGTAGGGGGTTTAAGTCTATGTTTCCCAACAAGTTTGTATTCCACAGGGACAATTACATTGGCGTAGGCCAGTTTGACACATTTGCAGGGCCTGGGGACGGTGTTTCAACCTTCTCTACTGAAGAACAAGGGTAAGGTTTGACCAAGGATCTCAAAGGTGGCAAGGCCCTTATGTGTCATGGCTCCATATTTTACCAGGAAGGAGGTGCCTATTGAAAATTTTAGGTGTCATTTGGCAGTAAAACTGCGGGGGCAAATACTGCAACGGAGCCAAATTGCATAGGTAGTGTGCTGTATGCTCCCACAGATTAAGTGGGTTCTTTGCCAGCTGTACCAAAGGATTATCTGTAGTCAGCATCTGGGGCTATACCCAATTTCTTCACCATCTTAGTGGAGATGATGTTAAATGGAGCACCACTGTCCACTATTGCACAAATGCAATGTTTGTTAACCAATATGTCAATGTAAAACAATCAATATAAGAGTCATAGAGGCTTTTTAAGGTGTGTATCCCATTCTCCTTGTCACTCTCCAAAGTGCAGAGCAAGTTTTTGCAGGCATTGGGGTATGTGGACTTAAGCTCCTCCAGAGGGAAAGCTACTTTTATTGACTTCAAGTTTGGGGTGTCGTTGGAGCATGGCAAACGGCGATTTTCTCTGGTGTCCTGTAATTGAGCTGCATATGGTTTTGATACTTCAGCCAAGGCGGCCTCCTTGCGCTTGACTTTAGACTGAGATCAGGTAGTCACAGCGTAGAGTTCATTTTGCTACGGCCTATGAATTGCATCTTCATGCAGCTCTTTGAGGGGGTGTACTTTGGGGCCAGGTTTGATGGAAAGGTTGAGGGATTTGGCGGAGGTAGAATTTCCCTCTTCTACTCTGCCTTGGCTTTTCCCTCATTGATGCTAGTGGGATGGGATTGCACAACATGTACCTTCTTGGCGTTAGTCGGGCATTTTGATTTCCAGTGTCTGGCTGTGTTGCAGGCAATGCAGTAGGGACCCTTCACATCAGGAGGGTGTGCAGAGGACTTTGAGAGTCCTCCTTATGGAAGTGTGGCTTCTTGTAGACTGTCTTTATTTGCTTAGGTTCAGGCCTATTAGGGGGACCAAACATCTCAGCATGGCTCCAAAGACAATCCACAATTCCCAACACATCCTTGCTCTTTGCATAGATGGGGGCTATTGCTTTGTGGAGTTCTTTATAAGGATGGGTCACCTGCTTCATTGCAGCACAAATGTCAAAGGTGGAGACTTTTCCAGAGCCAAGGAGTACCAGCGCGTCATAGTAGAATTTTTCTGCAAATTAATGCAGAGATTTGCCTAGGGCAAACTTTATGGCTCCAAACTTGGTTTTTCTGGTGAAAGGATATCCTCTCCACTGAACTCTTTGATTACAGCCTGTCCTGATTTTTGGTAGCTCCAGTCAGTTGCAGGTAGTTGTGGCATCACTAAGTTGACGCTTACTGCATCTAGGGTGGTGATGAGTGTAGTTGCCTTCTAGTGGATGCTGGCGCCTCTCATTGTCATTTCAAAAAGTCTCAGGAAGAAATGCACATTCCCTTGCTTGACAAATTTAGGGGGTTGAGAGGTTTGAACTGTTTGTTAGGAATTGTAGGCTCAGTGGGCTGGCAGGGAGAGGCCGTTAATTGCCTATCTGCCATATGACTACACCTAGTCCTAGGCGTGGCTTTTGGTGTGAATGGTTCTCTGGTAGGAAGAGGGGTAAACACCTTGGGAACCCCCCTGTTTGTGTGTTCCACTTCCTCCTCCTAGATGTTGTTGGCATCCTAATTGTGATCAGTAGGTATAGAGGATGACGTCTGTTGGCTGGTGGGGATGCATTTACAGCCTTTTGTTTCCAGTAGGTAAACCTGGGCTTCCATTCTGGCCAGGCAATCATGGACATTCAGAATGTCCATCTGCAGGCCTTTCTGGTGGAGCTCAGACTCTACACCCAGTGTGGTTTTGGACAAGTGTGAAATAGTGTTCTTCATGGTCACTTGTTCTGATTGTAGGGCCATTATGGTTTTGTGGGCTCTGGCAAACTCCTCATTGTATCCCCCAATTATGCTTTCTAGGGTTGCTACCTTTGTCTTTAGTGCTGTAATCCTAGCACTGTTTGAACATGGTAGCGGTTTGGGTGTGGCTGAGTAAGATACCTTGGTATGACTGTTGATCTTTTCTTCTAGGCGCTGGAAGTCATCCAGAACATACTTCTCAAACTGGTGGAGACGCAAACCCAGTTGTTCCACCTCCTTGTCCAGGATGATTACATTCTTTTCAGTGGTGGCCAAGTCATCTGCCACTTGTAAGCTGAATTTAACAGATTTGGTACAGAACTTGTGTACATCCTGAAGCCATGAAAGAAAAAGCTCCACAAGCGTCCATTGCCTTGTATACCATAAACCTGAACTTTGTGTTGAGGATGTCAATCAGTTCATTGATATGTGCATAAGCATTCCCCCCATGGACTGATTAGACAGGACCACAGCCCGCATCTCTAAAAAGGAGGCGTCAGCCGTGGCCCACTGCTCAGCCCAATCACAACGGCAGGAGAAAAGGGCATCATCCAGGGAAGAAAACTCAAGATTTTGGCAGGCAGCAACAAGCTAGAGCTGCTTTACAGAGGGCTTTACAAAGCTAGCAAGGTATTCCACGGCATGGTCTCCTCCAGAAAGGCCTCCTGAAGAGATTGTAATGAAGCATTTTGATAAAGCCAGTAGAGCTGCCAGTGGGTCTCCTGGTCACAATAGTGAAAGAAGATGCTAAGGTTCTGATCAGGTTGGTCAGAAGGGCTGAGGCAGAATCCACAGAGTAGCGTCTTGGCCAGCTCCACAATTTGCGTGCAATCAAAGGCGCCAACCAAGGCAGGGCCCTCAGAAACAGAGGGCAGGGAAGCCACAACCAAAGGGACAGTTGTGGGAGGGTGAAAAACCACAGGGTTGCTCACAGAAAAGATAGGAGCACTCTCACTGTTGGAAGATTCAACCTTGTACTCATGCTTATCAGCAAAGCTGGGAAGAGGCAGAGCCAAGGACAATCCTTGGCAGGCGGGGACAATTTCCATTGGCAGAGGCAGAGGCTTGATTTTGAGTGAGCACCAATGTTGAGCAACTTGGGTTATTGCTGATATGTTCAAAGCTACAGATAAATGTTAGCCTTGCCAATGTACTCTACCTAATCCTATGCAAGAGCACTACAGGCTACAATAGAATAGAACTTTGAAGATAATTATGTTTATTGAAACTGTGGTACAATCTAGCCAGTAGCTGTAATCTATCCAGGTGTAACTAAGAACTTGTCATCCTTTCAGGAATATGTATCAATTTATACTGTAAAGACCCTTGTTCTTGTCCTATCAGACAGTTCTCAGTGGCTACTTTTGCAATAGCTCCATCTTTGCTGGCTGCACCTATCCTGATTGGCTGTCTTTGGCATGTGTTTTGCTACTGGCCTTGGCAGGCGTACATGGCACTTCAGCTACAGCCTATGCTCTTCTTGAGCTAGCCTACTGTCATTTATAAATTGGCTCTATCTTACACGCCTATTATTGCGCTGGGAAACTACACTGTATTTAGTTGATCTTATGAATGGTCCTTAATCTATCTTTCAACATTGGAAGGTAGAATTTCAGTATTCTATTTATAGGGCTTAATCAGTGATCCTTTTCTGGCTGACAAGCCTTCTGCTTATTAATGCAATGGGTTAAATTGGGGATTATATGTTGCATAATTGCAGACTGAATCCAGTATCAACTTGTGGATTACCCGCTGTGTAATGCTGACCCAAACCAATTAGCAACCCAATCATACACTGTGTAATGCTGATCCAAACTTGGTATTTCTTAGCCATATGCACATCACTTGTTTGATATACTCATATATGTCCATCAGGTTGGGTGGGGCTGAGTTGATACAACGTCCAGTAGGATGGAATGAGCAATATACAATTGATGATTCATGCTGTGTAATCAGTGATAATCATTATATTGGCTAACGTTTATATGGTGTATGATGCTAATATCAATTATAATAAACTAATAACTATACAGTGTACAATCACTACACATTGTAATAATAATCAAGTGATCATAAGCGTATAATTGTTGCATCTATCATAATAAACTAACAATTACACAACGTATAACTGCCATAGCCATTATAAAATATTGGTGATTATATGGCATATAATAGCTACGCTTAATAGGATATTAGCCTGGTGATAATATGGTGTGTAACTGATAATGATCTGCGTGCAATGATTAGCCTGATCATTTGTGGTCAATCAGCCTAATCTCACAGTTGTTTTGGCATTGCATAAGGAGATGGACTGGGGTGGCAGCGCCTATCAACCTGAGGACCCCCCATCCACTTGAAAAGAACATGGGGCACAATATTTGCTTTGCAATAAATTGCTTTCATTTATTTCTCTTCATTTAACTTTTCTTTTTTTTATGTCATTATTATTTTTTCTTTTTTTAATATTTATATTTGTTTTCATATGCAAAATGGCAAACAGTCAATGTGCAGCCTCTCCCACTACAAAGACTAGGCTGTCAATAGCAGAATAGTCAAATTTTATTAGGAGAACAAAAGTGCTTAGTGAGCACCAATGTCAGAAAATTATGGACCATGGTATTTTATCATCTGCCATATGGTATCCTAAGTCTTCAAACATCAGGAAAGTACAGAAAACCTGTGTCTTTAGAGTAACCTTTGGCCTGGAATATTTTGTTGCCATCAGAAGTTTCAAGTCTGACAGGGCCCAAGGCCTGACAGATTTGGGATGGCTCTTCCTACTTCTGGATTTAGGTTCATGAGTTGTTGTCTCTATATTTTACTATAGGAATTAATACTGTATGGCAACAGTATGCTCTTTTACTCTCCTTCTAATTAGAATCAAACTAGTGAAAGGGCTCAAAATATTGACTCTTTATTAGACAACTGATATTGAGGCTGGCCTGGCTGCCCATGTTTATCTGAGTTAGCTTGGGCCTAACTGTCAGGATTGACAATTTTTTACCCCTCAAAACCCGTGCCCAAGGGCAAGATTCAAACCCTGAACCCAAATTCCTGCGGGCTGCTGGCCCCATGGACCAAGAGCCTGCCTGCCCGCGTTTTTCTGATATCAAGCCCCAGCGAGCTGAAGGCCCTGCTAAGTCCCAAAATCAGAATACCAGTACAGTTTCAATTATGATGGTTCCTGTGGAGGATTTTCTTGAATTTCCTAATGGAGGCAGAGAAGGTGGCCCTGTGAACTTCATAAGCTTGAAGTCCTCTCAAGTAATCAATCAAACTCAACTGCCAAGGAGAAACTTGGGCTTTGGGCCTGACCCTGTGACCACAGCCAAAAACCAAGGAAATTAAGTGATCAATTTGGACGTTCTGACCAATGAGAGAACATCCAGCCAAGGTACCATTTTACTTCTCCTACACCTGGGCCTCCTGGCCTCCTGCCCGCATTTTTCCCAATATTTTGATGAAGCCCTTATGGAAAATACTAAGTTTGGAGGCAGGATGATATATATGCCTATAGATTCTGCGCTCAACCCTTATCACCATTTTTGAATAAAGGTTATGTTATGTTGGCTCACGCAGCTATTGCCTTATTTTGTATTTGCTATCTAC
This sequence comes from Entomophthora muscae, assembly GCA_014839935.2. Taxonomy (NCBI): domain Eukaryota; kingdom Fungi; phylum Entomophthoromycota; class Entomophthoromycetes; order Entomophthorales; family Entomophthoraceae; genus Entomophthora; species Entomophthora muscae. The sequence continues at coordinate 45,219 of QTSX02007170.1, read as the reverse complement.
CAATTCAGTTCAAGATCTCCTGGCCCTCCTTCCACACTGCCTGCAGTTTTCCATCCTCCTGGTGAACCCTTTAGACCTGTCTATTTTACCAACTACCCTCTGAAATCTGAATACAAGGACTACACCCAGAAAATATACTTGAACTTAACCCTTTGGCCTGCATACAATCTGCAGTTAGATACAATCAACAAGGCCTGTGGATATTTTCAACAACCAAGTTTTTCAGAGGGAAATTCAACTATCTCCTTGCTTACAACCTGCCCATAGAACTGCCTGTGACCCCAAAACCTATGCCTGCTTCCTCACCCACCCTTTCAACCAACCATTCTGGCAAGCTGTTTGGGATTGTGTACATCACTCTCACAGGGGTGATTGACACTATAATCCAAGGCCGCTGGCCTGTGTTTCTGGGTGATAAAGTCTATCTCTTACCTTTTTAAGTTAGCTCCCCTCATGTGGTGGACATTGCCTGCAAAAAACCTGGCCCAGGTCACCCCTGGAAACAACGGGCTGGCTGCCCAAGACTGGATCTCTGTCATCAATCTTGAGTGTGTGCAGTTTCTGATAGAAGCTTGCTTAACAAATTCCACAGCTCAGCATTCTTTCTGAAGCTGTGCAACTATCCCTCAATATGAGCAGAGTAGCTGTGAACCTGGACCAAGTTCCAGGTGGCTAGCTAGTCTGGCTGGCTACTAGTTGATGGAGATGATTATTCCTCAATCAGAGCTACTCTAATGCAATAGGCTCAAAGCCTTTTATATTAGAGTGTTTGGCCTCATATCCCAGTCTATTTTGGCTCTTCTAGAAGTGTTTCAGATTATGGCTCATATTATGGCCCTTGTTCTAGAATATAATTAAAGTTTAGAATAGTAATTATTATGAGAAGCATGTTTGAGGTGGTTGTTGAGGTGGATTAATTAATTACACAATATCTGCATGTTTCACTATTGATTAAGACTAGAGATTTTGAAAATGCCAGGATATGATTTAATTATTTGAATTCATTGATTCCACAAACTCACATCCCACATTAATTATCTGAAACCATTCCTAAGATTGATTAACCTCTGACCAGTGTTATTATGTTGAAACTATTACTAAGAGTAATTAATTGCTGGTCTGTGTTATTTTGTTAAATCTGTTAATTAGTCAATATCCAGATATCCTGACAGATTTCAATTTGACTACTTTTTGATTTCTGCACCCATTAAGAAACTATATGTAAATTTAAAAATAAATTTTTATGAGACAAAATTTGATTTTTTAAAAATAAAGAGCTGATAGCATTATTTTATATTAAGATTTGAACAAAACAAATTAAAAAATAGCCTAAAGTTAAAAAAGCTTTTTTAGTTCTTGATTTCTTCTTTTAACTAAAGAAAATATTTAATTTTAAATATTTTAATTTTGATGTGTCAAATATTAAATTGAAGATTTTTTTGCACTTTGATTTTTGCACTTTCAATTTTGTCCCCTCTATTCAAAGGGGAAATAAATTATATTTTAAAAGCCAAATTAAATTAAGGTGTGTCTTAAATTGCATAAATTTGAGCACTTTGAACTTGGTTTTTCAATTTTAGCCACTAGTAAAAACATTTTAAAAAAGTCAAATTTAAGATAAAATATTAAATTTTTTGGAGGAAATTTTTATTGAAAAAAAGTGCAGAGTTCAAAAATCCATTGATTTGGAGATTCTGATCTCCACAATTCAACTTTAGGCACTTGCTTAATGTTACCTGTTGGGTAAAGACACTTAACCAGCCCATAACAGCCAATGTTACCTGCTGGGCTGGTTCAACCTCTGCCTCTAGTAGCCAATGTTACCTACTAGGCAGACCTTACCTTCCCTAGTAGCCCCATGTTACCTACTAGAACTCTACCTGTCTCAAAACTACCATCCATGACCAACTTTCAACATAGAGTCTTTTATTGAAGCCAAATCAACCCTTTCCTGCAAAACTGCTTTCATGTGGACCATCACAGTATGGCTACTCTACACCAGGAAACCTTCCTTCCTAATTATCAGGATACTGCGTTCCAGGGGAAGACCTGTTAGTCTCAGCTGCCAACTTGCTCTGTTGGGAGGAGGGTAGAGCCCACCATAGAAGGGGTACTAACTTGATGTGATAAGATGCTGATTGGCCTACTAAATCCCAGGGTCCAGTGACTGGAACCATAGTGACAACTAACCCAGCCAAGGTAATGTAGACAATGCCTGCATATTGATTGGCTGTGGGTGGAGTCAGAGCTGGGTTGGGTTGTAGGCGGTCAGGCTTGGGTGTCAGGGGTGCTTTTATATCTGTCTGATAGGCAGGCAAATAGTTGTATTTCACACAGATGTTGGGGGCTGGTTGCTTGCACCAAGTATCTTTGTGAAAGGCTGTTTGTGGGGTTATATGCTGGGCTAAGTGGTCTGTGCAGGGGGTGGGTTCTTTCATGGTATGCTCTCTGTACTCTGGTTTAAGCAGATAGTCAGAGAAATGCAGTGGGCCAAAGGGAGCTCCAGGAGGACAGTAAAACACGGGTCAGGTTTTGGGGGCTTCCTCAGAAATGCAGGCCGTCAGCCCAAAATTTTCTGTTGAAACAGTAGTAAAATGGAAAACAACAAGACAAAATAAGGAATAAATTAGTAGAATTAAGGTCCCATAATCTTATTTTTATTTCAAAATGGCAATACCAATTGTCAAAACTTCTTGGAGTTTAAATATAATTTCAAATTCTAAGTTCAGAATCTAGCCCATCACCTGATTGCTAAGTTTCTCAGCTTCTTCTGGCCCAAGATGCTCTGGCCCCTTCCTGGATCTTTTGGCCCAACATTTCTTCTGCTGGAATGACTTCCATCTGACAGTCCAACGGTAATATCCTCCTGGACCAAATGACCCTTAGAAAACCCAAGCCAGGTAAACCCTGGTCCCATGGTCTGAACAGCTCTGGGATTCACTTTGAGGTCATCAGAGGCCTGGAGATCATGTGGCCTGGCAGCCTGGTTTTCTAACCTATCATTGGAGTTTTCTTGAGGCTTTAACTTTATAATCTGAACAGTAAATTCCTCCCCATATGACCCATCAGTCAATATAGGAGTGAAAACATGTTGATTCAGTGCTTCTAGCAATCTATACTGGCCCGGATTAATCACTGTCCTATGACGTTCCTCCATACTTTGCAAATCTGTGGCCTGGCAAACCTGTAAATTTCCCTGATTAACCAGGTTCAAATCACTGCTTTTTCCAGCTCTTTTATTAGCTAACCACAAAACACACAAAAAGACAGCCCAAGTATCCACAGAATCCTCACAACCATCAGAATCAGGTCCTTAGTTTGATTCTTCTAATTGGAGTTTTCTACTTATTTTGGGAGTAAATGTCATTCATGAAACTATCCCCAATGGGGAAATCCCCAAAAGATATGTTATCTTCTAGGACTAGTTGATACTTGCAAGTGTTTACAACTGTCTCTACCTAGGGCAACATGACACCAGTATAACGCCACCACAGTCAGACCTCTTGCAATGTATGCCAAATCTTCTACTTGAGACCTTCCCAGATGGTGTGGAAGGGGCTAGCATTGTCAGTTGGCTCCATTCTACCAATATCAGTCTCTGTACCTGCCAAGTGCCTAGGCCATGTGGGTTGCCACTGCATCTGGGCACCTTACATGGACTGATGCAGTGTGGTTTAATAACCAGGCAAGCCAAGAGCTAGATATCAGTTGGGTGTCATTCAGGGACGCTGCAAAATCCCGCTACAGTGTAACCTTTTCACCCATTGTGGTGAGAGCTCCCCTCCTGGCCATTAAACAGACTGGGTCCGTCCCTGAATACCTTGCAGCTTGGCAAAAATTCCTTGTTGCCACCCCAGAAGCCATCACCAACAGGAACACCATGCTAATTACTCTAATAGTCAATGGGCTCAACCCCCATATCTGCAAGTGGGTTCCTGTGGTCCGTTGTACCTCCATTGAAAACTGCTACAAGGCAAGTGTGGAGGCCAATAACCAAACTTCAATGGTCTTTTAAAGATCTAACAACGCACCACCCCAGTCTTGTCCTGCACCTGGCAATGCACACAATTAGTTAGTCTCCTGCCAGTCCTTCCAAAAAGAAAATGGGGTTAAACATCCTGCAAGGGGAAGCTCCAATTAGTGCAAATTTAGAACCTGGGAAAAGCCTGAGGGATGTAGATAAAAGAGGTTATGAAACACCACTTGACACTCACTCTCAATCCCTCCTTTCAAAGAACCCCTGTGATTACAATGTGCATGATGCTGAAACTCTTGATGCATTCCAGGTCCAAAGTAATGGCCCCGTTCTTCAAATAAAGTAACCCAATTGACCTACACCTTCTGTTTCCGTGGGAACATCCTAAACTTTTGGTAGACACTGGGGCCAATCACACCATGGTTGACTATGTGTTTGCTGACTCTCAACAACTAGACCAAGTGCTCAGCCAATTCAAGGCAGTACAATTAGCAGACTCCCACAGAGTGGCAATTACCCATATGACAATACCCTTCTCTGTGAGGATGGGGAACATCCAGGTATAGCTCTCTAGCCACATCATGGCAGGGCTCAGCCGCAATGTTATTTCTGGTCTTGACTGGCTTCACCACAACCAACCCTACATTGAATGGGATACATCTATAATCACTATTAACGGAAATGGGGTGGTTTTCCAGATCTATCCTATCAAAGTGAGCAAGCTACTCCATGATACTGTATTTGTCGGAATCACAGAAACAGGTACATATGATTTAAAGGGGGGAAACCAGACTTTAATCAATGTTCAGTCAAAGTTATCTGCACCAATATATCTGCAGCTTCTCCCTTGAACACCACACCTCCCCCAGCGCTTGATGCACTCCTTGAGGAATATAAGGACGTCTTCAGTGAAACACTGGACCAACTACCCTCTCCCCAAGAAATCTAGTATGCTGTCCAATTACAAAAGTCACTGCCCAAAGCACATCCCCTTTATTGTCTGACACCAAAGGAAGACAAGACCCTCCGCCAGCACCTTAAAGACACGCTTGATAAGGGCTTCATCTGCCCTTCCCTCTCTTTATATGGGGCCACAGTTTTCTTTGTAGCCAAGAAGGACGGGTCCCTTTTGTCTTGTAACCAACTATTGTGCACTAAACAAGGTGATGGTTAAAAACAAGTACCCCTTGCTGCTAATTGACAGCCTGTTTGACACACTCACAGGTGTGAAGGCCTTCAGTAAGATTGACCTCACCACAGGGTGCAACCAGGCCCACATTGTACCAGGGGAAGAGGTAAAAACTGCCTTCTGTACATGCTACGGGTTGTAGGAGTGCCGTGTCATGAAATTTGGAATGACTAACACTCCCTCCACTTTTGCCATGCTGATGAATGAAGCCTCCAAAGACCTGATTAGAAGGTGTGTTATTGAGTATCTTGACAACATTATTGTCTTGTTTAAAGCTCAAATAACGTATCTCCAACACTTTTGTGCTGTAATCAACACCCTTTGCACACATCAGCTAAAGGCTAAGCCTTTTAAATGTGAGTTCCTATGGTCAGAGCTTCTATTCTTAGGACACCATCTCAGCCCAATGAATAAAGCCTGACCCTGCCAAGGTCAAGGCAATCACAAGTATGCCACCCCCCTGTCAATGTGGGTCAGGTGCGTACATTTTTGGGCATGGTTGCCTATGTGCAAAAGTTCATCCCCAACTGCAGAGAATTAATTGAGCCTCTCAATGAACTCTTAAACACCAAACAGCGCTTCCACTAAACACCTTCCAGGGATCAGGCCTTCAAGACGTTGAAGCAGAGACTTACAACTGCACCTTTACTACAATTCCATAATTGGGATCACCAGTATGAGCTTGAAACTGACACCTCTGACAGGGCCATAGGGGCGTGTTAAGAGTGGAAACCAATGAAGGTGCTTTCTTTCCTGTGGCTTATTAATCCAGAAAACTCACTGACTCAGAGCAGCGCTACCTCATACATGACAAGAAGTTAGCAGATGTTGTCCACTGCGTCAAGAAATGGCTTTGTTACTTGGAAGGAGCCACATTTCCACCCCAATTCTTGGCAGATCATAAGTCTCTTCAATATTTCAATACCCAGTCACACTTGACCCAACATCTGGCAGGATGGGTCAAAATGTCTGTCCCTGTATCAGTTGTGTATCAAATACAAACCTGGGAAGGAGCTGGTCACAGCTGACACTCTCTACAGACTCTATGTGGCGTCCATCACAGGAGATGACAGCTTGGATTCAGACTGGCACATTCTCTACCTGCTTCCTGAAACCACTCATTACAAAGGCCTCAATCCTGTGACTATTTCCAAGCTGAAGGACAACAAAAGCTAGTTCACTACTAATGCTAGCAATTTCTGCTGCCAGGCAGAGACAGGTGAAAAGATGCCTTACATTCCTACCACACAACAAGGAGACACAATTATACACTACCACTGCACCTTGGGTCATATCAGAGGATGTAGCCTCTTTGAAATCATGAAGCGCAAGGTCTGGTGACCCTGCATGCTCCAAGACATCCTGGACATCCTTTAAACATGTGTTATGTGTGAAAAGAATACCTCCAAGCCTTCTCTTCCCAAATCTTTCCTACCCATCAAAGCCATGGATCCCTTCAAACAGTGGGCTCTTGACATTGTTGGCTCCTACTGGAGGGCAAGCTGGGCAAGAAATATATCATCACAGCAATTGACTATTTTACCTGCTGGCCTGTAGTGTGGGCAACTACCAACCATACAGTCACTACCATTACCTGGTTTATTAGTAAGAAAATTGTGGCACGCTTTGGACAACCCAAACATCTCATTACTAACAGGGGAACAGAGCTTGTAGAAAACGTCATGAAGGCATACTGTGCCAAGAATGCCCTCCAACAAGTAGTCACCACCCCTACTATCCTCAAGCCAACAAACATGTGAACACCTGAATGATTCCCTAGTACAATTGATTACCAAGCTCTCCCAGGAGCTCCCAAACATTGCCTGAACTGAACACTTACCCACTTTCCTACTCATATTACGTACCAGGATCAATTGGAATACAGGATTTATCCCCAGTGCCTTGACTTTTGGGACCCCTGATAGTCTGACAGGGGTGGAACAGGGGAAGCTATAGTCCATAGTTCCTGAAAAATCTCCCCTTGTAACTACCCCCTCCCTGGGTCAATGCAAGCCAAGTCACACAACATTGAAAAAGAAAGGATCAAGGGGGGACAAAGCACCTCAAAGCCAGGTATGCTGTAGGTGACTATATCTACACCCTCAATCCTAACTCAGCCAAATTGCTACCTAACCCCCTCAGACCCTTCAAAGTGGCTGCCGTCTACAACAATCATACCTACCAGCTTGAAGATGCCCAAGGAAACACCAAGACACTCCATCATAAATGCTTGTGCCCCTGCCACACCATCCCCACACAAAGACTCTTTGTGGGAACCTTTTCAGATCTCCCACAAGTTCTGATCCTGGTACCTGACAACAAACAGGGGGCAAGGGGGTGTTGCAACCAAGATTCCCCTCTTGCCTGCCAATGTATCTCACAATAAACAGGGGGCGCTTGATGAGTTGTCCCATGATGTATCTAATGGCATGGATCAAGCTGAAGACAAGGCTGAATTGTAGGCACTATTTCCTAACTAGGTGTGCTGCCAATTTGACTTTGCTGATCCCTGCGCAATTTATTACTTGGCTCTGAACCTTATATAAAACTTTCCACTGTGCCACCCCCTGTGGCCTTGTGGCTTCCTCTAATAGTATATTAGTCACAATACCAATTAATAAACCTTATCTTATTATATCAATTCTTGTCCTTTCTATTGGACTGTTGTCTTCCCCAATCAAATACTGAACTATCATTGGTTCAGTTGCAAAAACAAGCTGGTAACAGTATTATAGATTCACTCATTTATTTTGATATTTGATATACATTTTGTCTGTTTCAGTTGCTATTGTGGTTTGTTGTTGGATCAAATTTTTAAATTTTGTGACTGAGTTCCATGTGTTCATAAAGAACATAGTAAACATAGTAGATATGTTCTGTGACTGAAACTTATGTGTTCTAGTGTTTGATACATTTATTGTTGAATCATTATAAAGCTGTCACCAGTTTGGTTAAGTTGTTGTGTGAATAGACATATTTGCCAAATAGCGCATATTTTCTGTGGAATTAACTTATATTTTTATCTAACAAGTTGAAATTCGTTGTGTGACTGAACCTGTGCGTTCTAAATTGACTAATATTTGTTTATCTCAACAGGGGTGAAAACTACTGTAATAATAAACCAAATAAAAGCACTAACTACATTAAAGTCTAAACCATTTCTACATAGAGAGAATGGAATAACTAAGATCAGAGAATAAATTAAAATATTAACAGATACAAATTTCATAAATCATTTGTTGATATTGAAGTGATTGAGAGATGCATTTAATAAAATTCAAAAGCTGCTGCCACCCTCATTCATAGAGTCTGAGAAGAAAATTATGAAATTACTAAAAGCAAAATCTCTTCATAAAAAACTCCTTCTCTAGATTTTAGAAGTAAACAAAACATAAAAAAGATGTGAAAATAGGCTAAAATAATTAAGTTTATCTATCTAAAAAGAGAATAGACAGATGTTCTGTCAATTTTTGTTATCTCTATCAATTTTCTGTCAGAAAGAAAAAAACACACTAATTTTTCATCACTCTAATTGAATACAAATAAAGACAAACTGATTTCTGCCAAAAAAATAAATCTAATCAATTGCTAACTTTGAAAGTTAAAGATATAAACTACATATCAAAATAAGCTCAAATTTAGACATCAAATAAAAAATAACCAAAACTCTTAATTTTTAATAAAGATTAATTTAAAATCCTAAACGCTAGAATTTTATTATTAAATAAATAAATAAATAATAACCAATTATTTTTTTAAAAGATATATAATAAGACAAGCAAATAATTTATTATATGAAATATTAGCAATTATTTAAATCCAAAGTTCATGGCATTTGTGACCCTCTTTAGATATTACAGCACTTCATCCCTCTCTAGCCCATATGTACCAGATTGTACATTGTGTCTTTCTTCAGTTCATGCTGGCTTTTCTTGGAGGAGAGAGGGACTCAACTTTCAATATCCCTTAATATCTTATCAGCTTGATATTTTGACTTCTTAAGGCCCACAAACATCTTTCCAAAGGATGGGTTGCTAACCCCTACTGACTTGGAAAATTGATTGTGCCACCCTTCCAGGGGAGATGTGGTCTTGGTATCCTCATTCAGGACATACTCCACATAGTTCCAGCTGATCTTGTTCTTCCCTGGCCCATATCTCTTTTCCAAAGCTTCCCAGTCCACTGATCCTTGAAGTAATCAATGAATCCTGATATCAGATTATTTTTAGCCACATTTCATTCATCTGCATCCAGTAGCTTCACTGCCTTCAATATATCATCCTTCTTCAGAAAGAACAGATCAGGGTATCTTCTAACCATCTACTTGGTGATCCTTGAGGTATCTGAAGTACACTTATTATAAAGATCTTTAAAGGCCTTTGTCTTCCTAGGGCAGGATTAGCAAAAATGAAAGTAGCATTATCTGTTTGAAATTCAAAGAATTCCTTAAATGCTATTGATTGTTTGGCCTCAAATTCAAGCAGAAATAGCTTTGGGTTCTTGATCCTGATCAAGCCAACAGAATCCTTGGGTGGCTTTCTTGTTGATGTAAGCTTGATTTCTTACTCCACAAGGACTATCTTCTGTATATCTTTCTTTATGATCTTCAGGGCTCAAACATAGTTCTCCTTCTTGGTTTCAATCATGAGGCAGTAGATGAGAGGCATCACTCTCTCCTATATTTCTTCATGTATGCCTCAGAGCTGGTTAAAGAACTTGGGGCCGCTGATAAAGGTGGCATCAGAAATCCAAACATCCTGATCTTTAAGCACTGTAAGATTATCCTTGGTCATATACATAATCATTCTCTCCTCAACCTCATTGGGATCTTCATGCAGAAATAAAAGGGACTTATCATAAGCATACTAGACTTTCATAAATTACTAAGTCTTTTGCTTTTTCCAGGTTGTTGACTTGGATAAAATAATCTCTTCTTTTGTTGGTTATGAACCTAATAAGTTGATGATATGTATGGACCATGGATTGCTGGGAATCAATTAGATTTGATAGCGCATGGGTGGCTATGTCTGAGGAGAACATATTTGATTTCAGGGAGATGCTGATGATCAAACATTACTTGACTAGGTTCTTAAATAGATTTTTAGGAGAAGGATGTGTATGGTCTTCAGGGTGTTAATTGATTCAAACTTATCAGTGAAAACAATTGATAAGCATTCTTTATGCTCACACTTGAACTGCTTCAGAGCATTAGATCTGAAATGTTGTTGCTATAGAATTAATAGACTTTATATACAGCAGCTGGACTCTCTTGGGAAGTCAACATGAAGAAAAATGAGGAAAGATTATCAGGAATGATAAACTTTTCATCATTGTCACATAAGTTCTTGATTCTCTCCAGCTCAAAGCCAGAAGCATTTTTCTTAGCCATCCTTTGATTGGCCTTCTTTTTATTGTATTTATAGTTGAAGTTGATGTTGGTGTTAGGCTTTGTTCAGTATTGGGTGGCTTTCCCCTTTATTTTGATTAGTATATTAATTTGAAATCTCTTTTTTACCATCATTTGATATGTGTTGTGAACACCCATGTTCACTCCCTTTTGATTTTGCCTTTGGTGGGTTCTTTTGAGGACAAATATCTTGTTTTTGTCTTTTCCCCTCAAAATGAGTTGATTTTCAAAGATGGAAATACAACTTTTCATCTTCCTTGCCCTGTGCAGCTCACTTGTCCCACTCATGCCTGTGGCAAATGATCCTATCATCCCTATATTGTTTTGTGGTAATGCCAAATTATATATATTCTATAACTTTATAACTAATAAAAAATAAGTTCTATTCACTTTTTGTCTTTGTGTCTTTCAGTACTTTAGTGCCTCTCTCTAGCCACAACTAGCAGAGATTTACTATTAAGGGCCATAAGGTAATTATTTCATCTTCACTGCCAACTAACCCAAGGCTTAGTACAAACCCAATCCTTAAGTTAGGATTCCCTGTTTTGTGTCTGTGCTGCGCCTCAGAACACAACAAAAATGGTGCTCACTAAAGGGGCTGCAAGCCTCTTGGTTACCCCCTTTTACCACTATGCTTTCAGGCCTGTCTTCTCCCCTGCTACATGAGTTGTCTTCACCTGAAATGACTAGTCCTACTATTGAAGAGGGCATTTCAGATCCATCTATTGTCCCCACTGTCTTAAACCTAGGAAATGACCTGTGCCTAGTAGCTTACCTCATGGGTACCCCAGACTTGGAGCAATTCATGGGAATAGCCCTTGGAATATCCTGTGATGAAGCCATCTCTTGCCTTCAACTACAGCTTAATTGAGCAGAATATTATGAGTTAATTGTTGCTTCACAGTTCCTGCAACATCTTCTCTTGACAGCTGGTTACACTGACCATCTGCTTTTGTTCTTTGTGAAGCCTGCCTTAGCCCATCATCAGATGGTGTTGGGGATTTAGTCCAAGAAATCTTGTTCCTTCAAGCCGTTGTAACCAATCATTGGGACCAGGTTGCTGCTTATCAGCAGTGGGTTCACTCCCTTTTCTCTCTTGTGTTTGATAACTAATGTGATTCAATTGCTTCTTAATATGGCCTGATTACATCTATTGAGCAGGTACATTTGTCTATTTCTGATAATTTCTGGGAACATCTGCATGAATTTCATCAGTTACAGCAGCCCTGGAGAACCCAAGTAGACTCCACTCTGTATAACTATTGCTCTGATTTTGAACAACTTGTGGAACAAATTTAATAAGTTCAGTGCCTACTTCTTTGATAGCTACAGCAGTGGTGGTACACACTGCTAAAAGTATCCATGTACTATAGGAGGAAGTTGCTCAAGAAAGAGCTATCTCTGCTGCTTGCATTGCAAAACTCCAAGCCTAAGTATCACGAGCTGTCTGCACCCAAGGTGGATGTTCCTCCTTCTCCTCTGTCTGACAATATTTTGAACAGGGAACAGAAGTTATGGGATGCCATTCAAGAATTTTGTATGTCTACTTGCAGCCAAGGGAGCCCTGATGAATCTCCTCAATCTTACCCACAGGTGGCTATCTTGACTGCTCAGGTTGCTATCCTTTAGCAAGAAGTTACTTCTCTCTGTGCTGCAGTGACTGAGGCCACTAGTTCTGCTGGGCCTGCTAACAGCAACAGCTACTGCCCTGGAATGGCTGGACGTTCTCAAATCCCTTGCGCTGGGGAATTGATTACCTTAGCCAATAAAGTTGACCACCTCAAGCACAATCACAACAGCCTGGACAGAGATATCCAGGAGATGAGTGAGCTGATTGACTCTGTAAATGAAATATTCTTCCCTTGCCTCTCCATGGGATCTTCTTTAACCTGTTGCTTTGCTGAAATTTCTACTGTGGTGACCACACACAGTCATTGATTGGAAGTTTCTAAGCAATAAGTTGATCAAAATTAACAACATGAGCTCCCGTAACAATGTTGCATTGGGTACTCTTGAAGAGAGTGTCTAACAGCTGTGGGCGTGACAACCCCCTCTTAATATAAAGCTGAATTCTCTCTGTGCATCAATGTGTTAGATAGCAACAATGGTGGTCCAACTCCCAAAGCACACTTCAAACTTACATTAAAGCAAGTTTTTGACCCTAAAACGTGCACTGTTGCAGTCTTCCTGACTATCTATAAAACAGCCATGCAAAGAGCCTCTGATGAGGTTAAGAAGGAGCATATTCTGACTTGTTTGCACCCTACCTGCCAAGAAGTGGTTGTGCCTTAACTATCCACCATTGACACTTGGGAAGAGATGAAACAGATACTAATTGATAAATTTGGTGGTGAACTCAGTCTAGAGGTAAAAAATGATGCCTTTATGCATATTGTGTTCAAACCAAAAGATACATTGACCAAGCTTTCAGATAGGTTCTATATGAAAAGACAACAGTTGATAACAAACAGACAGATAATAGTGCATGGAGCCTATATGGCCTGTTATCAAGCTCTCAAAGTTAATCAAATCCTATGACCCCACTTTAAAGCTCACAAAGCCATTCTCTCATCTATGAAGAGTATAAAGATTTTGCTACAAGACATGCATCTCTCTTACTCTGGCTCTGTTGTATAAGAGAATTGAGCAGCCTCCAATTATGGTTCTTCTTTCTGAAGCCCTCATATCCTCATCATAAACTCTCAAAATCCTTCTAGACAACAAGGATATTATAACTTTGTATAAATATGCCACCACTCCTGTGTCTGTACCAATCTGCGGGTTGAAGGTGCTGACCCTAAAGAGCAGGCAGGAAAAGAACAGTCAAACTAGAGGAGGAGATAATCTTGTTTGATTATTCCTCCCAGTCTCCTCTAATTCCCTTGTTCATAGCAGATTCTGAGCATACCAATTCCCAAGCTCCCCCAATTCTTCTATTATTCCATGACATCTCTGATGATTCATACATGGATGATTTGGATGCTAAAAACTCTGACGCCTATGGATATTCAGTTCTAGTAGTGCCCAAAATCATTGCTGTTACCTAAAAACTACGCTCTGGGAAGACTAAAACCACCACCAAACCTCTGGCTGAAGCCAAGGAGATTGTCTCTTGCCCTTACTTCACTCAAGCTAAGAATTTGCCTGTGTTACAGTAGAAAAACAAATGAAAGGTATCATGCGCCCACGCAAGACCCAAAACTAGCAATGGAAAGCTGCCAAACCTTTGATTATGCTGGACAATTTAAATGTTGTTCTTGACAAAAAATAGGTGAAATCAGGAGTTGCCCAAATTCCGCTCAAAAATCTGGACCTGCCATGTTTTATGCCTGTTAATTATGACAAGCAAATGATGTGTTATATTTTATTTGGTGATGGCAGCGCTCAATCTACTGGTTGCCAGAATTTTATGAATTATGACAAGCAAATGATGTGTTATATTTTATTTGGTGATGGCAGCGCTCAATCTACTGGTTGCCAGAATTTTATGAATTATGACAACATTGAGTCAAATTTGATAGTAGGTCCCCAAACTGCTAAAAATATTCTTGCCAGCCAATCATATGCCATTGAAGCTCCCCCTCTCCCATCCCAACCTTCCTTAAAACTTTCCCCATTCCTCTTTAGAAACTTGTTTCTAGATATCTTACTCACCTTGGAAAATAAAAAAGTTTCCCCCATGCTTAAATATTTGGGCCTCTTGGCCCCTGTCTTTGACAACTTTGCAGGTGCTATTGTCGAGTTGGCCTTTGACTCCTTTGTGGTTCCCTGGGCTGCCTTCTATGTCACCTCCACTTTGAGCTACTATTCTAATTTTTTCTCCAAATGATTTTCTTGACTTAAATTTTAACATCTGCTTTATGTTTCACAGATTGCAGTTTCAAAAATTTCAAGCCTTCCTCCCAATTTGGTTTTCTGTTTTTCAAGCAGCTAATCTGGTGTTTACTATATCCATATAGTTTTCCTTGAATAGTGTGACTTGCCATCTTGCTTTAACAGCCTGCTAGTAGAGCCGTCTGAAGAAGCAGCTGAAGTAGCTGATGCTGTCTTTAAAAATGTTTAGTATCTCTCCCTCTTCAGAATTTCTACAAGAAATCACTGGTTTGAGGTGTATGATCAAAAATGGGACAAGAAAATAGCCAAAGCACAAAATATTCTGGCCTTCCTCTCACCCTTTTGGTGTACCACTACTGTAGATTCAGAACTATAAGGTAAAAATGTGGGATTGTCAAATTATTTTTGCGTGAACTCACCAACTTACTGGAATACTTTTCATCCTTTTATATAAAAAAGTAAGTTTTTCTGGGATGAAAATTACTCCATTAAGTTGATGAGTTCATGCAAAAACAATTTAACAATCCTGCATTTTTACCTTTAGGTTCTGAATTTACAGTACTCAAGTAGAGATATCCATCCAAAAGGTGAAGATCAAGACCATCTGAGGCACTGGGTTGCCAGTTAATGTTGTATCCTCCAAGCTCGTAAAGAAGCTTAAACTGACCCCTGAACTCAACTATCATCAATCATATGGTACAGCTGGCTTGTCCATGACTTTTGCTATAGGAGCATATTCAGCTCTTTTCATGTGTTTTGGCAAACTAGTTCTAGACGCACCTTCTGTTGTTCTAGAAAATGAGAGTTATGATCTTCTAGTTGGTACCTAATTTCTTAGAAAATACAATGGGATCATTGGCCTAAAGGGTGGTTACCTCTTTATTCTTGGGTATGAAGTCCCCCTAATCTTTGAAGAACCTATCAAAGTCCCTGGGAAACGCCTCAGGCGCGTGTTTTAGATACCTGACTGATGTTTCCACCTTGAAGTATTATAACCATTTGTCCAACATGAAGTATCCTCCTGCAGCTTGTCCTGCTTCTGAAGGAATTACTCTCTTGACCACTTCTGATGCAATCATCCCTCCTTTCTCTAAGGTCATCTTGGACTCCCAGATCTCCTACAAGTTACACAAACACAATTTCTTATAGCTAAACTCTCCTCCCTTGCTAGGGTGCAATGAGTATTATTTGTTCCCTGGGATTCTAGATGTCTCTTATAAAGACCCAGTCTAGCTGCTGGTGGCTAATTTAGCAGCCTCTCCCATATCTGTGTCTAGAGGTCAAGTTGTTGGGTATGGCAAGCTACTAAATGCTCCTGATGCTCTCTCTCTACACCCCTTTGGCACATTCCAGGACTTCAATCTACCTGAGGACAAACTGCATGTCCTATCATTGTTCACCGCTCAAGAATTTCTGCAACTGTCACAAGTTCAGCATAAGAAAGTGCTCAGCCTGTTAGATCAGTTTGCTGAAATCTTTTCTAAGGATATTACTGATTATGGCTTAGCCAAAGGAGGCATTCATCAGATTAATACTGGTGATATACCTCCCTTCTGAGCTAAACCTTACCAACATAGTCAATTGAAAGATGCTCAAGTGTCTAAGGAACTCAAGCAATTACTGGATGCTGGTTTGCTTGCCCCTTCACAGAGTCCCTGAGCTTCACCCTTGCTAATCCTTAAAAATAAAGACGGAGGACATTTCTTTGTGATGGATTATTGCCACCTGAACTCCTTCACTAAAAAGGACTCATACCCTCTTCCCCACATAGATGACAACCTTTGCCATCTTGGAGATTCAAAATTCTTTTAATAAATTGATTTGGCATCTGGTTACTGACAGGCTAATATATTTTCATAAGATAGACAGAAGGTAGCACTCATTACCTCTGAAGGGCTTTTTGAGCCCACTTGCATGCCTCAAGGTCTGTGTAATGCTCCTGCTACCTTTCAGTGTGTCATGGATTCCATTCTTTGTGATCTGAATCTCTCATGTGTCCTGGTGTACTTGGATTATATAACTGTCTTCAGTGCAATCTTTAATGATAACTTAGTTCATTTGAAGGAAGTCTTCCTCAAAATTTGAGAGGCTGGCCTCAAGCTAAAGCCATCATAATGTGCTTTCTTCAAGGAATGTCTTGAATTCTTGGGCCATTAAGTAACCCAGACTGGGATTTATCCTATGACCAAGAAAGTTTAGGCCATTGACAAGATACTTCCATCTACCAACCTTTGTGAGGTACAGGTCTTTTTGGGCATGATGGGCTAATATAGGCAGTTTATTTCTGACTTTGCTAACACTAATAAACCTCTAGTTCAGTTACTACACAATGTCTCTTTTAAATAGACCGCCAATCATCAGCAAGCCTTTGATAATCTTAAGCAAAAGCTCAAATAGGCTTCCATCCTGGTGTATCCTGACTATGATAAAGAGTTCATCATCTACTCAGATAATAGTAATCTGATCATTGGGACTATCTTTGCCCAACTAGATAAGGAGAGAGTGGATCACCCTGTAGTCTATACACCTTGAGTTCTCAACAAGCATGAGAAAAACTATAGTGTTATAGAGAAAGAGTTTCTTGTAGTACTGTATGCTGTTAAGTAATTCTGCCATTACGTCTATGGCATCCATCCTGAAGAAAAGACCACCAGGACACTATCCAGTGCAACACTGGGATTACCAGTCAAACAGGCATCCATAGAGAAGACGTGGGGGACAGATGCAGGAAGTAGAAATTAAATCCCATCAATGCCATTCCTGCAAGCAGCCAGGGAGTACGCTGGAGGGCGTACTCCTGGAGTACAGGTGCAGTCTGGGAAGTGGGTCAAGGTTCCTCCACAAGAGGCATGGACACAGGGGGTCCTCCTCTTGGGACTCCTTAGGAGGCAAGTCAGGAAGAAATGGGTCCAGGTTGTTACAAGTGAGTCTCTTTACCAAGTACTGTTCAGATACAAGGAGGCCTTGCGCCCTGCCAGGGAGATATTCTACAAGATGCAAAAGATGGGAGGAATTGTCCCCCATTTGATACACAGAGGAGGAGATCCATCCCCAGAGGTCTGGAGAAGTGGTCCAAATGAAGAGCAGAACCAGAGGCAAGGTGAAAGCTATGAACTTAAAATTGGAACCAACATTTTAAATGATAACAATGTGGTTTGTAGGCTTTGGGAGATGTACTAGAGACAAGATAGATAATAGCAGAAAAGAGGGAATTTTTCTGATAAAAGAGGCAAGAAGAGAGGGCCCAGAAGCCTTACTTTTACAAGTAAAATACCAAGAGGTTGTTGCAACATCTTTGATTACTCCCTCTTGGGAAACTAATTCCCTGAGTGACCTGCCAAATGATTCCCTGACTAATCATTAAGTTGGTGGCACTGTTATAATTTGACCATCTATTATGGGGATCAAATAATCCAGATCCTAAATGGAACACAACTTGAGTAAGCCTTGCAACTTAATAGGAACATTACTCAGATAAGCCCCATGACGTACATGTTGTACATGGACAGTATGTGGCTTTCCATGATACTATATAATACCCTATAATCATATCAAATAAATTATCATTGTCTTCTTAATTTTACCATTTATCTTGTTTTATATACTTCTCAGAAGTATATACTTGACAAGGTGATCTTTACGTTGACTGTATAGACTTTGGGTTTGAAGCAAGGCAAAAGAGAAAGGATTTCCAACTTTAATTAGGTATTTATTAAACTTTTATTCTAACTATCTGGGTTCAAACCAGGATTTCAAAAGTGTATAGTGTATGGCTTAACAATGACACTAATTTTGGCTTAGGAGCGCCGTAAACACAGCAGGCTACCAAGAGAAGAGGAAGGTAAGAGAGAAGAAGACTCTGACTAATTATTTTTTAAAGCAAAATAACTCTAGAAGGAGTTCCAGACAACACAATATACAGGAATAAATCCCAGATTTTATTTGGGAAAATAATGAGCAAGCAGGAGACCAAAAGTCCCCTGTCTTGTTTTAAGGGATAGAACTTGAATTCAAAGGGTCACTTGACCCAGGTGATTAACCTAATTGGCCAGGAGAGGAATTTTTCAGGGATATTTCATGAGGGTTGGAGGGTTTCCCATTAATTTCTGGTTTGAATTCTGATTGACTGTTTCCTATGGAATGCTTCAGGAAGCCATTAACTCCAGCTGTATTGGATTTTGATGAGTTAGTAGAAGCACATCCTGATTGGTTTAATTGCAGCTGTTTCAAATGGGGACAGAACCAAGCTAAAAATAGCCCAAATTGATCAGGGATTCTTCCTAGATTGGAGCCAAAATCTGGGAGTTAGAAGGTATCACCTTAGAGGGGTATGCCAAGAAAAATCTCTTGTCAATTATGTGTGCTAAATCATCTAAAGAAATCAGGGGTTTACCTGGGATTTGAGAGGTTTTCTTAGTGCAACAGGGAAACATTGTACTATCCAAGGCTAAAGGTGGAGTAACTTTACACTTTTTGCCTCCAATGATATGACTTCACAGTATTGCATCTCCCTGGGATTCAACATCAGATGCAGATGGGCTATTTCAAATGCCTATCTTAGCCATTTACTCTGCAGAGGCAGACTGCTTGTATGAGATGATTGGATATCCTTCTGCTTGGGGAAGTGAAACCAAGGAAACTTGATCATCTCTGACTAAGCTATCAGAGGACACCTTAATTTGTAACAACCAGCCATTCAAGAAAGTTTGCAATCAGTACCTACATTATGATTGCCCCAGACTTTGCCTATTGTTGATGCTCCAAGCACACAAAGAGAATGGACCTGGGGGCATTTCTAAGACCTACAATTGGCTTCAGGAGAATTACTATTGGGGAAATCTTTGACTTCTAATACCTGATGTCATTGCTAGTTGTCATGACTGCCAGTTACAGCTTCCTTGAGCTGCATCCCATGAGTTCAAACTAGTTTCCTAAAGCACAAATTTCACACTGTTAGCATTGACACTGTAGGGTCTCTTTCTCTTCCCGGTCAGGCTGTTGTTTCATTCTGATTGCTGTTGACTTCTTCAGTAAGTGGGTAGAAGCTTGCCTTACCAAGGACATCACTGCCAATACTACTTTCACCTTCTTTTTTCAGGATGTGTTCTATCAACATGGTTGCCCACAAGTACTACTTTCAGATAATGGATCCAACTTCAACCCAAGGCTAGTAACATATGTCATAGAGGCTTTAGGGCCCCATCAGTCTTTCTCAGCTCTCTATAACCTGTCAACTACTGGGCTGTAGAGTGTGTCAACTCAACTTTAGTTTTCATCATGCAGAAATTAACCTATTCAGACGCTGCTAATTGGGATCTATACCTGTCAGCTGACCCCTTTGCCTATCACCTTAGTAAACATTGTGTCACCGGGTACTCCCCCTTTGCTATTTTGTATGGGCTGAGGCAACCACTCTGTCACTCTTAGGAGGTCCCCTACTCTCTTCAGATGATGCCCTGGACCCTGATGCTCATATCAAGAACCTGGTCAACCATGTACTCAATATTTAAGCCTGTATACACCTCTGCTTACAGAACCAAGACGTTAGAGCTCTCTCCTAATAATGCTGAATGTTCTTCCCTGGCAGAGTTCAAGGTTGGGGATCAAATCTTATACTACTAACACAGGGTGGGAGTACATTCTCATAAGTTGAATACCCTATGAATTGAACTTCTAGATGTTACTTCAAGTGTGGTTTGGAGTACACCATGAAACTTCTCTCTAATGGGTTTCCATTTGTCCAAGTGCATGACAAATTTCTCTGTAAGTAATACCCTCTAAAGCCAATTTAGAGGGGGGCAATGTTGTGGATGCCCATGCCCATGTTCATGTTCTTTTGATTTTGCCTTTGGTGGGTTCTTTTGAGGACAAATATCTTGCTTTTTCCTTTGTCTCTCAAAATGGGTTTATTTCCAAAGATGGAAATACAACTGTTCATCTTCCTTGCTCTGTGCAGCTCACTTGCTGTGAGATTAGACTGATTGACCACAAATGATCAGGCTAATCATTGCACGCAGATCTTTATCAGTTACACGCTGTATTATCACTAGGTCAATATTCTATTAAGTGTAGTAATTATATGCAATATAATTCTTAGTTTATTATAATTGATATTAGCATGATACTCTGTATAATTGTTAGCCAATTTTGTGTTTATCATTGATTACACGGTGTGTAATCTTGAAATCATCAATCATATATTGCCCACCTACCCTACTGAACGTTGTATCAACTCAGTCCCAATCAACCTGATGGACATATATGAATATATCAAACAAGTGATGTGCATATGGCTAAGAAATACCAAGTTTGGATCAGCATTACACAGCATATAATTGGGTTCCTTATTGGTTTGGGTCAGCATTACACGGCAGGTAATCCACAAGTCAATACTGGATTGAGTCTGCTATTATACAGTGTATAATCCCCAATTTAACCTGTTGCATTAATAAGCAGAAGGCTTGCCAGCCAGAAAAGGATCACTGATTAAGCCCTACAAATGGAATACCGTAATTCTAATTTCCAATGTTAGAGGACAGATTAAGGACCATTTATAAGTGTCAACTAAATACAGCATAGTTTCCCAGCGCAATAATAGGTGTTTAAGATACAGCCAATCAATAAATGACATTAGGCTAGCTCAAGAAGAGCGTAGGCTGTAGCTGAAGTGCATTTACACCTTCCAAGGCCAGTAGTAACACATGTGCCAAGGACAGCCAATCAGGATAGGCACAGCCAGCAAAGATGAACCTATTGCAAAGTTAGCCACTGAGAACTGTCTGAAAGGACAAGAACAAGGATTGTTGCAGTATATATTGATACAGACACCTGAAAGGATGACAACAAGTTCTTAGTTACACCTGGATAGATTGCAGCTGCTGGCTAGATTGTACTCCAGTATCAATAAACTTTTGAGCACACCAGCAATAACCCAAGTTGCTCAACATTGGTGCTCACTTGAAATTGAGCCTCTGCCAATTCCCAGGAAACCGTCCTGCCTGCCAAGGATTGTCCTTGGTTATGCCTCTGCCCAGCTTTGCTGATAAGCATGGGTACAAGATTGAATCATCTGACAGTGAGAGTGCTCCTGTCTTTTCTGAGAGCAACCCTGTGGTTGTTCACTCTCCCACAACTGACCATTTGGTTGTGGCTCCCCTGCCCTCTGTTCCTGAGGGCCCTGCCTTGGTTGGTGCCTATTATTGCATGCAGATTGTGGAGCTGGCCAAGACGCTACTTTGTGGATTCCGCCTCTGTCCTTCCAACCAACCTGACCAGAACCTCAGCATCTTCTTTCACTATTGTGACCAGGAGACCTGCTGGAAGCTCTACTGGCTTTATCAAAATGCTTCAATCCAATCTCTTCAGGAGTGCCTTTCTGGAGGAGACCATTTTGTGGAATACCTTGCTGGCTTTTTTACAGCCCTCTGTAAAGCAGCTCCAACTTGTTGCCTCCTGCCAGAATCTTGAGTTTTCTTCCCTGGGTGATGCTCTTCTCTCCTGCTGTTGTGATTGGGCTAAGCAGTGGGCCACGGCCAAAGCCTCCTTTTTGGAGATGTGTGCTGTGGTCCTGTCTAATCAGTCCATGGGAGAATGCTCATGCACATATTGATGAACTGATTGACATCCTCAAAACAAAGTTCAGGCCTATGGTATACAAGGCAATGGACACTTGTGGAGCCTCTCTGGCATGGCTTCAGGACGTACACAAGTTCTGTGCTGAATCAGATTAGTTCAGCGTGCGCGTGGCAGATGACTTGGCCACCACTGACCATAATTTAATTGCCCTTTACAAGGAGGTGGAAAAACTGTGTTCACGTCTCCACCAGTTTGAGAAGTACATTCTGGATGACTTCCAGCGCCTAGAAGCAAAGGTTGACAGCCATATGAAGGTATCTTTCTCAGCCACGTCCAAACTGCTACCGTGTCCAAACAGTGCTAGGATTACAGCACTAAAGACAAAGGTAGCAACCCTAGAAAGCATAATTGGGGGATACAATGAGGAGTTTGCCAGAGCCCACAAAACCATAATGGCCCTACAATCAGAACAAGTGACCATGAAGAACACTATTTCACACTTGTCCAAAACCACACTGGGTGTAGAGTCTGAGCTCCATCAGAAAGGCCTGCATATGGACATTCTGAATGTCCATGACTGCCTGGCCAGAATGGAAGATCAGGTTTACCTACTGGAAACAAAAGGCTGTAAATGCATCCCCACCAGCCAACAGATGTCATCCTCTATGCCTACTGATCACTATTAGGACGCCAACAACATCTAGGAGGAGGAAGTGGAACACACAAACAGGGGGATTACCAAGGTGTTCACCACTCTTCCTACCAGAGAATCATTCACACCTAAAGCCACGCCTAGGGCTAGGCGTAGTTATACGGCAGATAGGCAATCAACTGCCTCTCCCCACCAGCCTGCTGAGCCTACAATCCCTAACAAATGGTTCAAACCTCTTAACCTCCTTAAATCTGACAAGCAAGGGAACATACATTCCTTCCTAAGACTTTTTGAAATGGCAATGAGAGGCGCCAGCAACCACCAGAAGGCAACTACACTCCTCACTACCCTAGACGCAGCAAGTGTCAACTTTGTGATGCCACAACTACCTGCAATTGGCTGGAGCTACCAAGAAGCAAGAAATGCTGTACTCAAGGAGTTTGGTGGAGAGGATATCCTCTTCACCAGAAAATCTAAGTTTGGAGCCATAAATTTTGCCCCAGGCAAATCTCTGCAAGAATTTGCAGAAAGATTCTACCATGACGTGCTGGTACTCCTTGGCTCTGAAACGGTCTCCACCTTTGACATTTTTGCTGAAATGAAGCAGGCAGCCCATCCTTATAAAGAACTCCACAGAGCAATGGCCCCTGCCTACGCAAAGGACAAGGATGTGTTAGAAATTGATGATTGTCTTTGTAGCCATGCTGAAACTTTTGGTCCCCCTAATAGGCCCAAACCTAAGCAACCAAAGACAGCCTACAAAAAACTACTCTTTCAGAAGGAGGATTCCAGTAAAGTCCTCTGCACACCCTCCTGATGTTAAGGGTCCCTACTGCATTGCCTGAAACACAGCAGGACACTGGAAATCAAAATGCTCAACCAACGCCAAGAAGGTACATGTTGTGCAATCCCATCCCACTAGCATCAATGAGGGAAAAGCCAAGGCAGAGTAGAAGAGGTAAATTCTACCTCCACAAAATCCCTTAACCTTCCCATCAAACCTGGCCCCAAAGTACACTGTCCTAAAGAGCTGAATGAGGATGCAATTCATAGAATGTAGCCAACAACCTCTATGCTGTGACTACCTGCTCTCAAACTAAAGTCAAGCACCAAGATGCCGCTTTGGCTGAAGTATCAAAACCATATGCAGCTCAATTACAGGATGCCAGAGAAAACTGCTGTTTGCCATGCTCCAATGACACCCCAAACTTGAATTCAATACAAGTAGCTTTCCTTCTGGAGGAGCTTAATTCCACATACCCAGATGTCTTCAAAAGCCTTCTCCACACTTTGGAGAGTGACAAGAAGAATGAGATACACACATTAAAAAGCCTTAATGACTCTTATATTGATTGTACCTACATTGCCATATTGATTAAAAAACATCACATTTGAGCAATAGTGGATAGTGGCGCTCCATTTAACATCATCTCCACTAAGATGGTGAAGAAATTGGGTATAGCCCCAGATCTTGACTACAGATTGCCCTTTGGTACAGCTGGTAAAGAACCCACTTACTCTGTGGGAGCATACAGCGCACCACCTATGAAATTTGGCTCCATTGTGGTATCTGCTCCAGCAGTTGTACTGCCAAATAACACCTACAATTTTCTCATGGGCACTTCCTTCCTGGTGAAATATGGAGCATGATAGATTGGGGCCTTGCTACCTTCAAAATCCTTGGTCATACTTTACCCTTGTTCTTTAGTAAGGAAGGTTGAGACACTGCTCCCAAGCTCTTCAAATTTGTCAACCTGGTCTACGCCAACAAAATTTTCCCCATGGAATACAAACTTGCTGGGAAACATAGACGTAAACCTTCTACACAAATCCTGGAACATGATAGTATCCTGCTGAGGACCAGGTTTGCATTTTTCCCAGGGAGCCTGAACACCAGAAGATTGCAGAGACTGGGTTGTCTGTGTTTGTCCCTGAAGGTCTATATGGAGAATTCATTGAACCCTGGGGCCGTTCTCTCTTCAAACTGTGCATTGCGCCAGGCATTGTTACCCCCAGTTAACAGGAGATACACGTCTTCTTGGCCAACCTCACAAAAAAGACGCTCCGTATCAAGAAAGACCAAGTGGTAGGTTTCTTGCACTACCCGCGGAGGAACTATCTGAGGTGAAGGGATTTGGTACATTTGAGAAAATGGGTACACCAGACAACCCCAAATCAGCATTCCATCTGACTACACACCTAGCAGACCCTTCCTCCCTTGGTCCTGAGGAGCAAGCTCGGGCATCATTTCTGTTTGAGAAGTATTGCTCCATCTTTGCTGAAAGCAATCATGATCTGGGTTATGCTGAAGGAGTAACCCACCACATTGATACAGGATCTACTCCTCTAATCTGTATGTGCCCCATATAATGGTCAAAAGCAAACAAAGATGTTGTCTTGGATGAAGTTAGTGAACTGCTGAAACAAGGCATGCTGATCCTATCCAAAAGTCCTTGGGCATCTCCTATCCTGATTTTCAAGAAGAAAGATGGCTCTAACTAAGTTGTCATCAACTATTGAAGCCTCAACAAGGTCACTAAAAAGGACTCATACCCCTTGCATAGATGACGCATTAGACCACCTCAGAGATGCCAAGTACTCCTCTGCCATGGACCTCATATCAGGCTATTGGCAGATCAAACTACCCCCAAAGAACAAGAAAAATGCGCCATCATAACCTCCCAAGGACTGTTCCAACCAACAAGGATGTTGCAAGGGCTGTGCAACTCCCCTGCTAACTTCCAGCAAGCTATGAACACCATTCTTGGTGACCTTAAACTCTCCTGTGTCCTAGTTTACTTGGATGACATCAATGTCTTCTCTAGGACTTTCACTGAGCATCTAGTTCACCTGGAAGAGGTCTTCAAGAGGCTAGCTGCCGCCAATCTTAAGATAAAGTTGCACAAATGCCAGTTCTTC
Organism: Entomophthora muscae; assembly: GCA_014839935.2. Taxonomy (NCBI): domain Eukaryota; kingdom Fungi; phylum Entomophthoromycota; class Entomophthoromycetes; order Entomophthorales; family Entomophthoraceae; genus Entomophthora; species Entomophthora muscae. The sequence continues at coordinate 19,667 of QTSX02007170.1, read as the reverse complement.
AAGAACCAGTTAGAATACCTGGGCTTTGTCATAGCTAGTCAGGGCCTGTGTCCCCAGCCGGCAAAAACCAAAGCCATATCTAAGATGAAGCAACCTGAGTCAAATGTGATGTGCAGGTCTTCTTGGGAATGGTTGTTTATTATTGACATTTTATCCCCCGCTTTGCAGCCATTGGAGAACCTCTCTTTCATTTGCTGAAATCAGGAGTTGATTTTATATGGAGTAAGCAATGTCAAAGAGCCTTTGACAAACTACGCCTGGCCTTGTTGAGCAACCCTGTTCTGATGTACCCAGACTTTGAAAACCCCTTTTTGAGGCATACCAATGCCTCACTTATAGCAGTTGGGGCTTTACTATCCCAACTCAACAACAAGGGACTCAAACACCCTGTAGCATAAGCTAGTAGAACACTAAACGTTCATGAACGCAACTATACAGTGACAGAGCGCAAATGCCTAGCCGTCATCTACACATGCAAACAATTTTGGGTCTACATCCATGACGTACAGTTCACAGTGGTCACAGACCATGTGTCCCTAGCTTGGCTCCATAGCCTCAAGGAGCCAGAAGGCTGACTTGCCTGGTGGGCACTGAAACTACAGGCCTTGAACTACAAACTCCTCCATTACCCTGACAGCAAGCACCAGAATGCAGACTGCCTATCCCGCTTACCCACTGTGGTCTTAGTGAGCCCATTAAAAGATCAGCTGTATTGCAAAATGATGACTGGGAAGTTTAATAATGAGCCCAAGAAAGTACAGTATATCCTACAAGACCTTTGAAAGGATACAATACTTTGCAACAGTGTGCTATACAAGCTGGTAGATGGCAAGGAACACCTATTCCCTCCTTCCTCCAAAAGGACTAGCATTGTTACAGCCGCTCATAAGGCAACAGGTCATGGTGCCTTTTGGAAAACCAAGGAGATCCTGCCTGCACCCACTTCTTGGAAGCAATGAATTTTGACATCCAGAAGAAAATTGACTTCTGCATCAAGCGCCAAGGGAATAAGCCCGTACAGAAAAGCACAACTTACCAAATGGTACAACCCCATTTTGTCTGGCACACCGTATTGATGGATGTAGTGGGACCACTCCCACGTAGCGGCCCTGGCTTTTGATATATGATAGTGGCTATAGATCTCCTCACTAAGTGGGTGGAAGCCTGGCCTCTAAGGAAGGTAGATGCCCTTATCTACTGCACAATTTTATTGGACGCCATCATTATTTGACATGGCTGCCCACAGTTCCTACTTTCAGATAATGGGACTAACTTTACGGCCTCAGTAATATTGAGAGTGAATGATCTCATAGGAGTTTGTGGGGTACTCTCCACCCCATAACACCCTGAAACCAACAGGATGGTGGAACACACCAATGGTACCCTAACCCATATGCTCCGGAAATTAGCTTCTTTGTGTACATCTTCCTGGGAAATGTACTTAGGAGCAGCAGTGTTCACGTATAACATATTGCTTCACTCTACCATAGGAGTGTCTTCATTTCAAATGATGTATGGCCGCCACCCTGCCATTCCACCTGTCCTTTACTCAGCCACAGATGACCCTGGACAAATTTCCTATATTCAGTACCTAGGAAAACTGGCTGACACCCTCATCAATTGCAGGCATCTGCTTTTAGCAACACAGCTATCAAAACCCAAGCCAGATTTGAGAGGGACTCCGCTAATAGAGCCCTGTTACCTTCTTTTGAGGTAGAGAAGGGGGTTGCATTCTGCGACACTTGAGGGGCAGGTAGATCCCACAAACTAGACAGGCTATGGGTAGGCCCCTTTGAGATCATAGAGAAAACCTCACCTGACACCTACACCATCAAGGATAAGGAAAGAGGATGCATATTCAACCATGCACATGCAAAGTTTCTACGTCCATTCTGTACCCCAAAGGAAGGGCCTAATTAAACACTATCTGAACTGTCATAAAAAAAATAACATAAGTAATATAAGCACATCATATAATTCATGACAGGAAAAATATAAAAATATATAAAAAATAAAAAAAAGATATAGAAAGTGCATTATATTGGAAGCAGACTTAGTCCTACAAATCTTTATTACTGAGTGCCCTCCACAGGCTCCTCAGGGACATGATGGGTGGTAGCCTCCAGATAGTCACCAAAAGTGTGGGTGGCCTCCACCTGATAGAGGACAACAATGTTCTAAAGCCACATGTGTTGCGTCTTGGGGGAGAGCCACTCCCAGTGCATAATGGGCGCAGTCAAGGCCAGCTCCCTATCAGCCAGGTGACCCAGATCATACTCAATGGGGAAGCACGCCCTTAACACCAGGCACTCCACAATAAACCCCTCTGAAGGATAGCAAACCAGAAGAACCTGTTGACAACACAACACTTTGCAATGGTAGAACTCCAGGATGGCCTGCATCTGGGCCAAGGAACCACAAGGAAGAAAAGGCTTTGGGACCAGAAAAGGGTTACCCAACAAAGCCATGTAGGGAAGATATTGGGCAGGATCTCCAGTCTCCGGATTTTCCAGGGTCAAGCTTATAACAGCAGCCAGCCAATTATGCTGGTTATCAGCACTCCAAAGACCCCACTGACAAGTAGAGTTGGGACTGGGCCCCCAAGCACGGGACCAGACTTGCACTACCGCACAGTTGAAATCTATCACCTGTGCATATTTGGCATACAATGCCACATTAGAGCAAGGCGGCTCAACTAAGACCCCCTTCAGAGGTCAGGCCAGCTCACAAAGGGCCACAGAAAAAATGGCAGGAGGGTGGTACTGTTCAGAGTGGCAAAGACGGGAGTGAATATCCTCCCCCTGCCCATGAGACAGAAGAACAAAGAGGAACTTGCTTAGAAGCTCATAGCCTTTGAACAGGCCATTCACCTCAAAGTCCACATGATCTGGGTTGTACGTAAGTACCACAGACCCCAGCAAGGCCAGATCAGGCGTGTAGGGCATAGTAGGTGGGCGGGGAACAACTGCCCTGGCCTGCCAAGCCTCCAGGTCCACCAAGGAAACCCAATGGGCACCCACAACCACCAAAGGGGAACAACTTACTTGCTTAACTTCCTGCTCCAGGATTGGACTATATGGACGCTGAAAAGGGTTGGTGACCACAGTAGTGGCTAAGGACAACTCTGAGAAAGTATTGTTCTTGTGAGCATGTAATAACTGCCAACCGTAAAACTGGAGGCAATGTGCCTCTCTACTCTGGCAGTTGAACTCCTGCCAGCGCTCCTCTGTTATGGTTGCCAGGAACTCCTGGTACTCTTCTTTTGTACTGAGTTGGGAGGAAGTTGTTGAAAAATCCATATGCCTGACTCTCTTCTTACCCTCCCTATTTATGATCAAGAGGGGGGAAATGTGAGAGTAGGCTGATTGACCACAAATGATCAGGCTAATCATTGCATGCAGATCTTTATCAGTTACATGCTGTATTATTACTAGGTCAATATTCTATTGAGTGTAGTAATTATACGCAATATAATTCTTAGTTTATTATAATTGATATTAGCATTATACTCTGTATAAATGTTAGCCAATATAGTGTTTATCATTGATTACACGGTGTGTAATCTTGAAATCATCAATCATATATTGCCCACCTACCCTACTGGACGTTGTATCAACTCAGTCCCAATCAACCTGATGGACATATATGAATATATCAAACAAGTGATGTGCATATGGCTAAGAAATACCAAGTTTGGATCAGCATTACACAGCATATAATTGGGTTCTTTATTGGTTTGGGTCAGCATTACACGGCAGGTAATCCACGAGTCAATACTGGATTGAGTCTGCTATTATACAGTGTATAATCCCCAATTTAACCTGTTGCATTAATAAGCAGAAGGCTTGCCAGCCATAAAAGGATCACTGATTAAGCCCTACAAATGGAATACTGTAATTCTAATTTCCAATGTTAGAGGACAGATTAAGGACCATTTATAAGTGTCAACTAAATACGGCATAGTTTCCCAGCGCAATAATAGGTGTTTAAGATACAGCCAATCAATAAATAACATTAGGCTAGCTCAAGAAGAGCGTAGGCTGTATCTGAAGTGCATTTACACCTTCCAAGGCCAGTAGTAACACATGTGCCAAAGACAGCCAATAAGGATAGGCACATCCAGCAAAGATGGACCTATTGCAAAGGTAGCCACTGAGAATTGTCTGAAAGGACAAGAACAAGGATTGTTGCAGTATATATTGATACAGACACCTGAAAGGATGACAACAAGTTCTTAGTTACACCTGGATAGATTGCAGCTGCTGGCTAGATCATACTCCAGTATCAATAAACGTAATTATCTTCAAAGTTCTATTCTATTGTAGTCTGTATTGCTCTTGCATAGGATTGGGCAGAGTACATTGATAAGGCTAACATCTATCTGTAGCTTTAAACATACCAGCAATAACCCAAGTTGCTCAACACTTGCCCTACTCATGCTTGTGGTAAATGGTCCTGCTGTCCTTATATTTTTGTGATAACATCAAATGATATATATTATATTTCTTTATCACCAATAAAAAATAGGTTCTATTCACATTTTTATCTTTGTGTCTTTTAGTACTTTGGTGTCTCTCTCTAGCCAAAAATTACAGAGATTTACTATTTAGGGTCACAAGGTAATCATTTCACCTTCCCTGCCAACCAACCCAATGATTAGTACAAAACCAATCCTAAGATTAGTTCCTGCTGTGTGTCTGTGCTGCCCCTCAGAACACACAATGTTTTATCTTGAGAATCTTGATTTGTTTTCTTTATACTATATTCCTTTGTATTCTTGTCTTTCTTTGAATTGTGGCTTTTGATGAGAGTATTATTCCCTACACTGTTATAGAAGGACCTTTCTGAGGAGCTGGTGATGGTTTGTTTGATTGCTTTCTTCAGAAGATTGGGTGGTTTCTCTATTCTGGGTGCTAGTTTCCTTAGCCTGCTGGCTGACTTTAACTGTTTTCTGTAAGGTATATCTTAATAAAAACAATTGTTTTAATATATATGATTTTTTAAAATTTGATTTTTAAACTTTTTATTTTTGTTGTTTCTGTTTTTATTTGTTTTTTATTTATATTTTTTTAATTGTTGTTGACTTACTAGTGTCTCAACATCTTTGATTACTCCCTCTTGGGGAATTAACGCCCCAAGTAGATCACCAAATGGGTCACCAAATAGCTCACCAACCAACCAGTAAATTGGTGGCACTACTATCAGTTGACCATCTATTACAGGGATCACTCAATCCAGGTCCTAAATGGAACACAACTTGAGTAAGCCTTGTGACTTAAGAGGAATATTACTCAGATAAGCCCCATGATCTCCATGACGTACATGGACAGTATGTGGCTTTCCATGATACTATATATTATCCTATATTCATATCCAATAAATTATCAATTCTCTTCTTAATTTTCCCCTTTATCTTGTTTATTATACTTCTCAGAAGTATATTCACAACAGTGGTAGCACAGGTAGGTTATCCATACCTACCCAACTCAAAGGAAAAATTCCTCTAAGAAAAAGACCCAAGCAATGGTACTCCCTAACAGCTGGAGAGACTACAAAGAAGGACAAGACATCCCTGCAGGCCTCTTCATCTATAACAAAGTCCTTGTACCCATCAAACAATACAACACTCTCAAAGCCCACAGGCTGTTACCCGCAGTCCCAACCACAACAGAACCACAACAGCCCAAAATACCTAACATTATATTCCAACGCCTACATTCAGCAGAAATTGGGACCTTTGCAGGATACGCCAGGAAAACGCCAACCTCTGGATCAACCACACACAAAGCAAGTTCACACAAGTACGCTATCCCCGCAGACTCTGAGCCAGTGAAGTCTCCCTCCATGTCACAGGAGCTGCCTCACATTTTTTTAGATGAATGGCTCAACCAACACCCTGACTAGAATGAAAATTGGGACATGTTAAAAGCCGCCTTCCTAAAAAGGGTTGCCATGAAGGATTCCAATGTGGTGATCATGACATAAAAAAACCTTCAAAATGATAGGAACAATCAAGGACTACATTGCAGTGTATGAAGGCTTGCGCAACCAAGCTCCCAGCACCATCAACTTTGATGAGCTAGGGCTTGGTTGGACTTCTACAATGGCCTCCCCACACATTAGGCAACATTTTGACATGACCTGCTGCAAGAACCTTGAAGATGTATTCTTGGAAGAAAAGTGCGCGGCTCAAAAGTCTGATAGCCTAAATGCAGCAAACAAGAGCAAGGAGAGTCCTACAGCCAAGAAGGACCCTCAACTAAGCAGGCAAAGTAATCAAGCCAATAGCTCTCATCCTCAAAACGGGAACAGTACAGCGCAGGCTAACCAAGCAAGTACTGAAGACACCAACAAGGAGGGAAAAGCTCAGGGGAGTGTTTAGGCAAGCTGCCCTCCCCTGACTCATAAGACTCATATAGGGACCAGGACATGGACTCAATTGCCATGATCCAAGTACCCTCCAGCAATCCTCTACTGTTTGCTGCCCAAACTGGAAATGAACTCCTCACTTATCTTTTCCACTTTTGCAGATATCAGGGCACAGCCTTATTTGACACTAGATTAGATCAATCCCTTGTTGACAAGAAATTTGCCAACTTCATGAAACTATCAACAGTATGAAGCAACATAAATAGAGTTATCATGGCAGATAATAAGAGCACACCAGTAACTAAGGAAGCAAAACTTTTCTGCGCCTAAATTGGAGACGTACAAACAATGCTTAGCAATCCTGACATACCAATCCCCAAATATGATGTTATACTTGGCCTGGATTGGATGAGAAAGACCAAACCTCACGTTGACTGGGACAGTGCAACCCTCACAATACAACAAGGCAAAGCACACCACCATGTCTACCAAACCCACCTTGAAACACATATGAAGAACCATGTGTTTGCAAAGATCATGGAGACATAAGAAGAAAAAGATCCTAGCAAAATCAATTAGAACACCTTCACGTATGAAGCTATCTACTTCAAAAGCGCAGAAACAGTGCATGTAAGAGACCCAATCAAAGCACAGCTAGTCATTGAATTCCCTTCAGTCTTCCAAGAAACCCTACCAGGGTTACCAACTAACCGTGGCATACAACACAAAATCAAACTCAAGGGAAGTGTCCCCAAAGCATGAACCATCCACCCCCTTACACTCCAAGAAGACAACACCATGAAAGCCTATTTGGACAAAGCGCTTGAAAAGAGACTCATTAGACCCTCAAATTGCCTTTTGGTGCTGCTTTCTTTTTTGTGGCAAAGAAAGATGGAGGACCCTGCCTAGCCACAGACTACAGGGCACTCAATGAGGTCACAATTAAGAACAGTTATCCCCTGCCCCTGATTGATGACCTTTTTGACGCCCTGGGGGGTCCCAAATCTTCACAAAAATTGATTTGACAGCAGGCTACCATCAAATTTGTGTAAAGCCTGAATATATTCCAAAGACCGCGTTCAGAACCAAATACAGATCCTTTGAATGTGTTGTCCTCAATTTTGTCATGACAAACACCCTAGCACATTTTTGACCTTAATGAACAAGGTTTTCAAAGAAGACATTGGGAAGCAAGCAATCATCTACATGGACGACATAATTATCTACAGTCAAACCCTAAAACAACACTGGTAAGATGTCCGCCTGGTCCTCTGCACCCTCAAAGAAAACCAACTCATGGCCAAACCATCAAAGTGTGACTTCTTCTTGGCTGAACTCCCATTCCTTGGTCACATTATCAGCAAGGACAGAATCAAACCAGACCTGTAAAAGATACAGGCATAACCAAAATGCCAGCTCCCAGAAACAAAATCAAATTATGTACCTTCTTAGGCATGGTAGCCTACGTTAGAAGATTCATCCCTGACTGGAGTGCTCTGACAGCCATTACAGGCAAAACAACCAAATTTGTATGGACACCTCTGTGAGACCAATATTTTCGCTAACTAAAAGAACAAATAGTTACCTCCTCTATCCTTCAATACCCAAACCAAGAAGGGATATATAGGTTGAAAACCAATGCATCTGACTGCGCTATAGGAGGAGAAATCAGTATTTAGACAGCAGAAAAGGAATTCCTCCCTGTGGCGTACAAGTCAAGGAAGCTGTCTGATGGTGAACAAAGATTCCCCATACACTATAAAGAACTAGTAGCCATTGAAACACTGCCTCATGAAGTGGTGATACTATCTAGAATGAGCCCAAACATTTAAAGTCCTCACCAACCATAATTCATTAATATTCTTTAAGACACAAAGCACTTGTTAAGAAGGCAAGCTGAGTGAATGAGTCTAATACAGAGATACCCCATGCAAATTGAATACAAGCCAGGCAAGGAAATGCTTCCTGCAGATGCCCTTTCAAGGCTATACAGTGAATACATCCTATGCCCTGATGGGTACCCTGACTGTCCCATGCTTATCATGGGGAATCTCCAGGAAGGGTTCCCACCTGGCACCCCAATGGACATCCAAGATAAGATCCTTAAGAACAAACATATGTTCAAAAACGTATATGGCACTCTGCACCAACTAATTCCAAACAGTGACACTGTACCTTACGTCTCATCAACACAAAAGATTGACACAATCCTCCAATATCACAGAGACCTGGGACACACCTGTAGCAGAAACTTATACAAATATCTCAAGACACACTACTGGTGGCTCAAAATTCTAGATAATATCAGAGAGGTGCTGGAACAATGAAAAGTCTGTGAGAAGTACACTCAAACCAAGGCACCACCCAAGTCAGTGGTACCTGTGTTCATCACACAACCCTTCAAGGTATGATTGTTGGATATTGTGAGACCTATGCCTGGTGAAAGCAAAGGAAAGAAGTACATCATAACAGCTATCAACTATGAAACCAGGTGGTCTGTGGTACAAGCCACCAAAGAACACAAAGGCAATGATGTGAGGTGATTTATTGGGATAGAAATCATAGCCAAGTTCAGGAAACCTGAACTTCTGATCACAGATGAAGGCACTGAACTTAAGGCCATTGACACCAATATATATCTTTCCAAGAACAGAATAAGACACATCACAGCCAGCCCGTATCATCCACAAGCAAATAGACAAGTAGAACAACTAAACAGCTTGCTTGTAGAAGCCCTCAGTAAGTTATCTGCTAACAATACAAAGGCCTGGGTCAACATGCTTCCAACAGCACTCATGGTCTTTAGAAAACAAGTCAGCTGTTGTTACGGTAGAAAACCAGATGAAAGGAATAGCACACCCCCGCAAGACCAGAAACCAGAAAAGAACTGCTGCCAAACCCTTGAAAGAAATAGATAATTTAAATGCTGTCATTGACAAAAAAAATGGGTCAAAGCTAGGGTCACCCAAATAGCCCTGGAAAATCTGGATCTGCTTTATTTTTCCCCAAATAATTATGACAAGAAAATTACATGTTATACGCTATTTGGGGATGGCAGCGCTTGACCCGCTGGTTGCCAGAATTTTCCAAATTATGATGTCATTGACTCAAATTCTAATGCAGCACCTCCAACTGCTGAAAATATTCTTGCCTGCCAATCAGATGCCATGAAATCCCCTCCACCCCCATCCTGAACTCCCTTAAGACTTCCCTATTCCCCTCTAGAAACTTGTTTCTAGATAGCTTATTATCACTGAGAAAATAAAATAATCCAATTTGCCCAAAACCCCATTATGCTTGACCACTTGGGCTTCTGGTCCCAGTTATTGATAGTCTAATAACCTCATTTCTGATGTTGGCTATGGATTCTCTCACTGTGCAGTGGCCTGCCTTGTATTTGGCTTTGCAACCGTCATATTTTTCTGATTTACCTCTCAAAATGCTGTTCCTCATTTCCGTGCTCATGTCGGTGTTCTGCTATACTGATTTTGGCGCAAAATTAATCAGCCCCTCCTACCAATTTGGCTTGTTACTTTTAAAGCAGTTGTCAATTTATTTGATTCATCCTCATCATCTCTCTTTAAACAGTTATTCTTGTCATTTTATTCTTACAACTGTAACACAGGCAAAAGCCCTTATGAACTTGTCTATGAACAAAAGCCTGCTCTTGTTAGTACAATTGCAGGACCACAATTACCTCTGCCCAAAAAGGTGCCAGACAACAGTGACCCCAACGTCCAGTGTGCTAGAAGAGACCAGGAAGACATGAAACAAAAAAGAGTTGAGAGAGAATCAATCCCACTACAGCAGGAAAGATTCCAAGTCAGGGACAAAATCTGGGTTGTCAACCACAATCAGCATAAGTTGGAACCAGGGTTATGTGGACCAGGCCTTGTCATGTAAGTCAAGCCTAGCAATACCTACCTTATCAAAGGAATTGGAGCCCAAACTGAACTAAAGTGTATGCACCATGACCAACTCCGCCTGTGTAAAGCAAGAAAAGCCCAAAAAAACTCCAGGCTCCCTGTCCCCAACGCCAAACTAGATCAGTACCAAGCCTTTATTTCTGATGCTCTAAGAGAAATTCCCAAGGCTCTGCCTTCTAGCACCTCAGGGGGAGATGTTGCAACATCTTTGATTACTTCCTCTTGGGAAATTAACGCCCCAAGTAGATCACTGAATAGCTCACCAACCAACCAGTAAATTGGTGGCACTACTATCAGTTGACCATCTATTACGGGGATCAAATAATCCAGATCCTAAATTGAACACAACTTGAGTAAGCCTTGTGACTTAAGAGGAATATTACTCATGTCAAGTTTATACTTCTGGGAAGTATAATAAACAAAAAAAGGGGAAGATTAAGAAGATAATGATACTTTATTGAATATGAATATAGGTTAATATATAGTATCATGATAAGCCACATGTTGTCCATGTACGGCATGGAGGTTGTGGGGCTTATTTGAGTAATGTTCCTCTTGAGTCACGAGGCTTAATCAAGTTGTGTTCCATTTAGGACCTGGATTGAGAGATCCCTATCATAGATGGTTAACTGATAATGGTGCCACCAGATTATTGACTGGGCAGTGAACCATTTGGTGAGCCGCTTGGTGATTTACTCAGGGTGTTAATTCCCTGAGAGGGCGTAATCAAAGATGTTGTGACACTCAGATAAGCCCCATAACCTCCATGACGTACATGGACAGTATGTGGCTTTTCATGATACTATATATTATCCTATATTCATATCCAATAAAGTATCAATTCTCTTCTTAATTTTCCCCTTTATCTTGTTTATTATACTTCCCAGAAGGATATACATGACACTAGTAAAAGTAATCCTATTCCTTGTTAGCTTCAAAGGCTGATTTTCTGATGATGATTTTGATTGATGTGTTTGGGAGTATATTGTAAGCTATTTTGATAAACTCAAGAGGGGGTTTAGGGAACTTTTATAGCAGAATTTTGGGGGTCAATATTGGGTTGTTTTAGTTTTTAGTTAATTAAGCTTTCTAAAGCTTATTTGATTCTGAAAATAAATTGTTAATCTTTATTTTGGTCCAAATTTTGCTGCAGACGGAAAATTGGACTTATATTTAACTAGGCTAAAACCCCTTAGCTGGCTAAGGGTTTTGAGGCTCAGATAAGTTAATCCTTAAGGTTTGATGGAAAAACTGCTCCAGAAAAGCCAAAAAGATTAAGTTGGTACCCAAAAACAGTGTTTGGACCCTATTAATTAAGCTTTAATCAAGGAAATGCATTGTTAATATTAATATACTACTATGAATCATAAAATAGGCTATAATTTGTTGTATTTTAAGGTAAAAAAGCTTTATCTTTATCATATTAAATTTAACTAAATGTTAAGAATATAAATAATTAAGGATTTTATTTTTTATTAATGTAGATTAGAGAGAAGCTCAATCTTATTGGGGATGCCAGTAAATCCGACTGTTTTTAATTAGTATTGAATTTCATAATGTTTGAGTTTCCTTTCATTTTCAAATAGAAGTAATGTAAAAAATCAAAATTCAGTTGGTTGACAGATAATGGCCTGTGTAATTTAAAAATGGTTTTTAGCATAAACTAAGAATTATTAAACCTAAGCTAATCAAAAGAAAAATAAACCATAGAGATTATTTAAAAATGAGTTCTGTCAACCAAATTTCTGTCATTTTGACATAAAATTGGTTGACGGAACAACTGCCTGCCCCCTATAAATGTATTTTCCTGTCCCAATTCTCACTTGTAATCTCTTGTCAACAACCCAAAATATTAGCTTACCTAATAAGGAAACCCAATATGCTCAAATATATACAATGGTTGCTACTGACACCTGCAAACATCAATCATCTCCACCAATAGTTCAACATGCTGCTTATCTAGCTAATAGATTTTTCACACATCAATAGTCATCTTACATCGTTTCCTCATAATACAATTCTTCCTGGCTGTTTTTCTCTCTTTTAAATTTAAAAACATCGAAATCTGTTTGGGTCAGTTGCAACAAAACAAAAAAATGTCATCAAAATCTTCATTTAAGTTTTACAAATCACTCGCAGGCGCTGTGACCAGAGAATAATATTTAAAGATAGTTGATTTATAGATTAACAGTATATTCCCATATGCTATCGTTGTAACCTTGAAGGATGAGAGTTAATAGAATCTCTCTTCTTTGAGAAACATACTTGGCTTTATCCTGAATATTTTGCTTGAGCTGAGATAGTCCCTTGGGTTCGAAATTCTCCTCTAAAAGCCCACTCAAGGCTTCAGTGGCAAACTCAAAGTCTCGCTGATTATCTTCAAAAAGCGCCTTCTGGTTACCGCCCTTGAGATAATACGCGAAGGCATACGTCCACTTGAGAATACTGCGACATTTGACCAAAGTATTAAACGCCTCTTTAAGGAATTGAACTTCTATCCACGAAAGTGATGAAGTCCGTTGCAATTCTTCCATATTTTCTTCAGTGCGTGCATAGAGCTTCTGATCAAGCTTGGAGCTTTGGATGTGGTTGGCATATCGGGTGTGATAATGGAGATACTTTTCAAGGTTGGCACGAGACTTTAAAACTTTATCGCCAATTACTTCCTTAAAAGCATTACATCCTCCTTTGTAACCATGCACCGACCAGGATTTCATGCATATCCAGCAGAACTCAAAGTGACATTTCCCACAAACTATGCGATTACAGCCACCATTTTTTTCAATTGGTGCCTTACATTTTGGGCAAACTTTGGTATGTGAGATAATCCAATTGGAAGTTTCGGAATCGTCTTGGGCTTTCTTTAACCAGGCTTTTGCATAGCCGCATAAGCATGGCATGTGTTCTTCTAAGTCACAACTAAAGCAAAAACCATGGCCTGATTTACAAAATACTGACGGAACGATGGAAGAAAGTGATGTGGTGGCCTCATATTTCAGAGCATATTTACAGTCGGGGAAAGGGCACCACTTTATATTTTTGTTGCTGTCCACGAAATAATCATCTTGGAGTTTGAGGAACCTAGATGAGTTTAGAAACAATATTAAGAATTAAAGTACTTTGAAAATAAAACGGGTGAAACTACTTTTCCCAAGGTCTCATCCTGGACTAAAGTACGGCAGGAGCCTGGACAGAGGATCTTTTTTGTATTCCCCTCGGAAATGCTTTGTTCGTAGTAAGCCTTGTGGCAATCCAAACAAAATTCATGACCACATTGGAGCGTGAGTGTCTTTTGATTTCGGGCATCATTGTAACAGACGTCACAAAGAAATTTTTTTTTGGTGGCAAACTTAACTTGGGATGAGATGAGCATATTCTCAATGCTGGAAACCTTATATGCCTTAGAAGGAGAGTCCATAACTGTTTCAATAACTCGCTCTCTATCCCAATAATATCCCCTAAGCAAAGCACGGCAGATATCAAAAGTCAGGCCTAGAATTGAAGCAATGCTGTTGACAATCTCATTTTGCATTTCCTGAAGCTGCTGGTTCTCAAGGCAATGGGCTTGAATCTCAAGACTTGTTTTAGTTTCCTCCCTTTTGAGATCCATGACATTGTCATTATCAGATAAATAAGTATATGAGTCATCATTTTCTAAATCACTTTCAAACAAAAAGCTGTCAGAATCACAAGACATTATCAAGTATGGATACAAGTAATTAAATAAAACTGTATGTTTGTGAATATGAAACTAGATTAAAGATTAAGCCTATTTAAAGATACAAATCAATATGTTTAACCTTATTTAAGTTTGTTTAATCCTATTCTGCTAGCTTCTAACAAGCTTAAATAATTTTTATTAGTTCTGGGAATCATTCTTGAATACATCTTGGGCTTGGAGTTCTAGAAGCTACTTTAGACAAAAAGATATTGGAGATCCATCAACCTATATTCCCACTTGGCGCTGATTGATTGGCATCAATATTTTTAGACCAAGGTGAAATCACTATGGTGCTCGAAATTCATGTACTTAGTGCAAGACTTCCAGAGCCAAGGTTTAAGCTTTGTTGTGATGAATTCTAATTGGCTACAAATATTCAGAATTCATTCCAATCAGCCCAAATCAAATATTTGTAACTGACTTATATTCTCACTTCCTTAATCCCTAATTAACCATCTTTATCTCTTTCACTACACTTTTTGGTGCTTGTTGTAACTGATCTACAGAGGCAGGTGCTGCTGGGGCGTGCTCTTGTATCTCATTTTTCTATTTGTGTTAAATATTTAATATTTGTTATTTATACAACCTGTTAAATAATTACAACAGGATATTGGCACTGGCTTCAAAGTTCTACAGGGTTTTATTTGATTGGTCTATACTCTAGTCCTAAACTTGTGCCTTTGGTAAAAATAGACTCCACAGCAGCTACAGCCAATTTATAGTCCACAAGCAGGATAAACCAACTATTTATTCCAGTCTATCAAGCACAGCTAAGATAGAGAAAATTTCTTTTTAAGCCTAAATCTAGATCCAAATAACTTCACAAGACTGACATATCTTTCCTTTGGAGCCCCCAAATAAAATGTTTTATTTATTTGAGAACTAAGATTAAGTCTACTAATTGAGAAGCACTTTGATTTAGTTACAGGCTTGGGCTAGCCAAATGCACCTGGTGCCAAATTTTCTATATCATTTCAAAGTTATAACTCTTAGAATCTCAATATAAAAATCAATTGGTTTATTTGCTATCTTATTCATTTAAGTCTCAGCTAGATAGCATTACCATTATATAAAATTTGTGTCAAATCTGCCTCAAAGATTCAACACACTTATGAGCCTTTTAATAACAATGGTTTGGAGGGTACAGTACCAAAATTAAAACATGATTTTGATAAGGAGCGCCTTTTTGGGGAAGCTTCAGATATGGAATTAAGAAAGAAGAGAAGTATATTTTATTGGATAGTACTTTAGACTTATATAGACTTGGCTGTGGCGGAGATTTAGTTGGATCAAACCTAGGGGTTGATCATGTGCAGGATGGGTTCAAGCCACTGGATACTTGGACAGTCTACAACAAAAAAAAAAAATTGAAAATATGGATTTGAGAATGAAAAAAAAAAAAAAAAAAAAAAAAAAAAAAAAAAAAAAAAAAATAATAATTTTTATTATATTATTTATAAATAAAAAAAAGAAGAGAAAAAAAACAAAAAAAAAAGGGGTGGGAGGGTGGGGGAGCAGAAGAAAGGTTGGAACCAAAAAAAAAAAGTGGGGGCCAAAAAAATAAATAGATTCCTACCAAAAATAAATAGAATAAACAAAACATTATATTATACCAACAAAATAAATAATAATATTTAACACCCCAGGGGGCAAAACGTTGGGCCCCCCCTGTGTATTGTAAAATACGTTAGCAGGCAAGGCTGGAAACTCGGTTGCAACACAGTCATGTGATATTGCTTGGTTGCCATTCCTGGTATGTCAAACTGTATATTGGAAGGGCATCAAATTGGGCAATGACTGGATGTTAAGTAGGTTGGTGGTAGCCAGAATACTCGTACATCCAGATCCTTGACAATTTATTTCAAAAATGGCATTTATCTTAATCTTGATGAGAAAAATTATAGAACTGTTAAAAATGAGATCAACACCTTGTCTGAAAATGTACCTCCCAGCTCACATTGGCTGCTCAGCAAGTTGCCTCATGTTTTATCTAATGTCATTCTCTCCCACTTCAAATGATGAGTTGTGGACCTATATTTCCTTAATAGATGTTATAATTTCATGTTTACGCAAGGCCTATGAGACTGGAACCCCTGCAAGGGTAGAGTGGGGGGGGGGGCCTAACTCTGTTGTCCTAGGAATGGCTGACTATTAAATGAAGACTTAAAATAGATATATGGATAAAGACTTTTTATTAAGAAAAAGAATGAGAGGATTATATAGTCACTCATTCCATCTTCAGGATGCATAGAGGGCAACATGAACAGTCATGTGAACATTCAGGAAAGTTTTATTGATCCTAGTATATCATGTGAGGGATCTACAGAGATCAGATGATACTGGATAAGTCTCAGAATAAGGTTCAAGTCCCTAGTTTCAGAGATATGAGCTCAACAAGGCAGGCACTGGTTTGGAGCTTGATAAGAGGAACAATGGATTATTATCCAGTAATAGAATCACAAACACTGCTGTATCTCTGGAAGTACTGAATATCAGATCAAAGTAGAATAAGCCTTTCTAGGGTATTTTTGCATGGAGATTTTGATGGTACAATAATATTGATATACTAAACATTGGCTAAGCCCAGATTGATAACATCAATGATATTGCATATATGAATCAAATTAGTACTAAGCATATCATAGTGAGATATCTTAATACCAAAATTCATGACAATAGAAGTGAAGCCGATTCCAGCCAAAGCTTCTTAATAACTCATTAAAACCCTGGAACTCTTTCTAGACCACACACCATGCCACCCTCTTGATGGCCCCGTACCTGCTTCTTACAGTATAAGAGCTCACATTTCCCAACAAAGACATCATCCTATTTCAAATACATTTCCCTTTCTTGAACTGTTGTCTTACTCATTCCAAAGACTGAACTGCATTTAATTCATTTGCAATAGTGGGAGCAGTATTAAGTTTGATTTATAGCATAATTTTAAGAAATTCTCTCAAGAAAAGATGGAGTATGAGCTGTATGACTAACCCTCCCTAAGAACTCTTCTTTTCCTATCCTCAATAAAGACATCCCAGAAGGTTACATCATTTGCCAAGACCAACTTGTGTTGCTTAGTATTTATAATGAACTCCACCTGGGCCAATATGATACTATCATAACACCTTCTCAGTTGGATATCTTACAACACATGCTGAACTTACATTTAGACACTATCACAGGTGTGTGAAAGAAACCAACACTTTAAACTGCTTGCACTCCAAAAAAACCTGTATCTGTATCTGTCAAGGTCCTGAACCTATATGGGCTATCTGTCGGGATTTCTCTTGGCATGGTGAACAACATTATCACTAATCCATTACAAACTGGTTTAACACAATATGGCACAATCCAGCCTAACACATCCCATCAAGACCCAACTAGTGTTGACACTCTGGATCCAGGAAAAGAACAAGGAAATCTGAAAACAATCAAATTCTAAACTAAGGGAATGACTATTCCTAAAGAGCCAACATAATAGAAAGGAACATCAATTAATTTTGAAACATTTGAGACTAGTCCCCAGGATATAACTGCTACAGCAGAGTTAATTAAGCCACAAAACTCATTACTTGCTATTCTGCAGCCAAAACATGACCCAGACCAAGGATTAACTGCTTCATCTAAAGAAGAATTGGATTTAAATAATCAGCAACAAATTTAAAAGAACTTATCTTTGACGTCATCTGCAAACAGTTCAAAAGAAACTAAAACAAATATTAATCTAAATAATAAGGAATTTAAAGAAATTACAGAGTTAACAGCAATCCAGGATCAAACCAAAAGTAAGAGCCACATAGAGATTAAGCTGTGGAAACATGTAGTGACCTTCTAATTGAGAACAAGACAACCCAAAACAATGAATAAGAACCAGTCCAAACTCACAAGAAACCCAAAGTCTAGAGCTTCAAGGCTCTGGAATAGACATCAATGAGTCTAGAACCCATCACATAGAAAAAACCTGGACCAAGGAATAAGAATTATAATACAACAAGCATACATTTTACCATCAGTTAAAACAATATACTAGACAATGCTCTAGCCAAACCTCTCATTGGGGCCACCCAATTACTTGTTTTCCATCTAAATATAAATAAACAATAAACTTTTAGTGATAGCCTTGTGCTATCATTGATCCTAAAATCCATACTTTTAGATTAAATAAAATCATATCACCCACACCAAAAGATGAAGCTTATGCTTCTGATTTTCTTGTCCTCCCTGATGGGAGATCCTGCACTAACATATTCTAATGGCAATAGCACCCATGTTGACACTAAAAATGTTGACAGTGGCCATGTCAACACTTTTAATGTTGACACTATAGTAAAGTGACAACCTGGTTTTACATAATGTCGTCTCCTGGATGTTGACACTTTTTTAAGTAACAGCATAGTTTACCCTGAACATTTTTAATGTAAAAAAATATTTTAAAGTACTTTATTATACTAGATTGTTCCTAGAGATCTCAAAAATGCAATAAAAAATTATTATAAGTAATAAGAATAAGGAGATATAATCAACTATTTTTCAATTTACTATGTAGTTTACACTCTTTATTATAAAATTATTTTTTATTCCCATAAAAATTAAAATTCCAATGAACTAAAAAGAAATATATTTTATATATCATAATAACTACAAAATATGAGAAAACTCTAATTTAAACTTATTATACTTTATATAAGCACAACTGAAAAAATCTCATACCTTAAAGATAAATTAACAAAATATAAGATTTTTTTATGAAACCATATTGAAACTGTATCTGAAACTTACCATTTATACCTAAAAAGATATGTACTATCCAAAAAATAAAAAATATAAAAGTCTAAAAGTAAAATCAATCCAGGCAAAGCAAAGCAAAGCAAAGTTTATTTGGCTAATTAAAGCCACCAGCAAGAGCAGTTGTAACATCTTCAAGACATTTTTTGATTTCCGCCACCTTATACTTCTTCTTCACCACCTTTTGCACTGCCTCCTGGTACTCCTGATCTTTAATCTTCTTCTTCTTAGGGGGCACCCGGTTGGCTAGGTTGCAAAACTTGAAGACATTTCTGGCCTGCTCCTTCTGTAGCTTGGTAAAGAACTTGTTGTATTTAGGGTTGGTCCCAAACTTGGCCTTCAAGTGCTTGTGCCAAACCTCAAGGCTAGAAGTGGTCTTAATCTCCCCCTTGAGGCAGGTGCCCTGGCAATTCCAAGGGGAAGTGACCCCGCTCTTTCCTCTCCAGGCAGCCACCTTATTGTCTACCCATTGTCGCTCAAAGTAATCCAGGTAGCCTTTGAAAATGGTGGAGTGCTTTCTCACGTAAGCATCCTCCAGGAGGGCCTCAAAGCCAAGCCCAGTATGCTCTGGCTGCACAAAAGCCAAGGCAGCAAACAGGGTGTTGGCAAAGCAGCACTTCCCTTTACCATCATTAATATACTTGTTGAAAATCTCCTTCTTGCTCTTGAGATTCTTGATGAGGACCTGCCTAAAATGGAAGAAGCAGCCCTGAACTTCTTCATTGAAGGCGGCCTCAAAGGCTCTGAACTGAGCTTGCTTGAAGTCCATTATGATCAACTTTGGTCCAAGTGAGCGCCCATGAGCTAGCTGCTCTGCGGCTATGGTGGATTCATCCTTCTTGGTGGAGGAAGGGTTTGCTCTGGTG
>QTSX02007169.1:318298-377093 GCA_014839935.2 Entomophthora muscae | reverse complement strand
ATGGCTTGATCCTGATAATGAGTCAAGTGCCAAATCGTTATATCCACTGTGAAGGATCATCATCTGTTCATGTTGATAGATTTGGTAATTCAAGTTGACTTCCTAGTCTGGCTTCGGGTGACCGGGTAATTGGATTGCGGGTCACGAACCCACTTGGTTGGAACCTTCTTTGGGGGGTCGAGCCTGCGGTTTCGACAAGTGGGGTTTAGATCATGCATTGGGGCAGCTCTGGCAGATTATAGGGTGAAAAGGCAGATTTTTATAATAGTTGAATAAATTTTAGTTTTTATGATTTAAGGATAAAGTCATTTATTTGGAATGTGGAGTTAAAGGGATAATAGAGATATTTCGACCATTTGGTGAATTAGAGATTGGACCTTAAAAGGAATATCCTAGACTTGTAGATATTATGGCCCAGTTTGAGAGGGAGATTACTTTCCCCTTGGTTGATATAAGCCCCTTTTACTCGTAGCTGGTCCTTGCAATTTCAAATTTGTGGCATGTAATGTGGAAACAGTATCACGTGACTGCTTATGAAATTTGGAGTGGGTTTGGCAATGTCTTCAGTTGCTCTTGGCTGTTAACTAGATCATGTATGTCACTACTCTATAACTATACCAGGTATGTGGGATCCCATCCAACCTCCACAACACTGCCACTTGGGTCTGGATTGGAGCTTGTGAGTTTTTGACGAGATGTTCAGTTTGCAACCGCCAGTTCAAATAGCTCCGCCTAGTCTTATTTTTCTTTTAGGGATGGCTATAATGTGCAGGTATAAACCTCTTGGTTCTATTGGCTTGACAGGTCATTAGTCGAAAGTGGCACATGCCAATTAATTTGCAGAGAAATCATCTGCCTCGTTACAACTAGGACTTCTTCGACCGGTTTCTGGATCTGGGCTGATCGATTCAAAGAGTTGTTTTATCATATTTAAATATTAAAAAGTGCCGTTTCGGCTGTGCGGCCAGAGCCGGAAGCTGGTCCAGGCTGGGCAAAAGCATGCCTAATTACAACCCACCTGCCTTGCCAACGGTGGCTTATCGATCCAGAGAATATTTCCCTTATTGCCAACGTAATGTATTTATTGCTGTTACTTAGGATCTACAACTACATCCAGTTATTGCTGTTTTGAACATCATCCGATTCCAATACTTCTTAGCTTATTACAAGGTTTCTAGGAGACGCCAATTAGTGCAAGACTACATAACTGCCTTACAGATGAAAATTAACCAACCCCACCATGCCATTGGTGGGATATGATGGAAGAAAATATATTACATGTGCTCTTGGAAATCACCCATCTGCTAAAAGGTGCATTTCAATTTAGGAATGTTGTGGTTTTTTGTGAGCATTAGGTGCTATGTGTTTGTACAATGGATTATCCATAGTATTGAAATTGGCTAAGTTATCGTTTCAATCTTTCAGACCCTATTTTGTTCCATCAGCCCAGATCTGAATCCGCACTATGGCGCCATCCTCGGAAAGTATGGCGCAATTTGGAGAAGTATTGCATGAGCCTCTGTTTTGATTGACGAAGGGGCTCCCTTTATAAATGATGTCATTAAAATATATTTTATTAAAGGACTCTAGGCCAGTTGAAATCAATAGATTCAAAGCTATGGGTGATGCTGGAGTTAAAGATCTAATCCGCATTGTACCCAAGTAGGGTTGAGATGAACTTATAGCAGGCAGCGTATAATTAGCTAGTCTAAACTATATACTTCTAATCGGCTTCACAACACGATTTGTAATCTTGGTAACAAGCACAGCATGACTGATGCTATAAAGAGCATGGACGAAGAAGTAAAAATCCAGCTTCGAAAATGGTGGACGGCTTACAGTTGCTTTCTCAAATAATAGGATGGGTATACTACCAGATTAACGCGTGCTTACATTTAATTATAGACTTACTTCACTGCTTGGTCCATAAGCTTCTACCCCCAAGCATATAGCAATTTCAAGCGCAAGAGGTAACTTACAGTCCAATGGGTTACTAAGTACTTTTAGTGTACATGGATTATCCATTGATTTCCTTAATTATAACGTGGTTGGGTTCCTATGCTACTCTGTAAGCCGCTTAATCTTGCCATTAAGCTAACATACAGGTTTATAATGTCTCCCTATTCTTCTCCGAAGACATACAGGAAGAGTACAAGGCCCGCCATGGCAACAGCTCAAGCCTGGTGGAGATAAACGACGTTGTCTTCGCTGTTCATGCATTCTTCATTTCCGGGTTTACCCTCACACAATCATATTTTTACAAGGTAAATATTTTCATAATATTTTCTAACCAGCATAGAGAGATGTCAAACAAGAGCTTTCCTTTTTTGCCAGGTGTATACTGGGTGGGATTGGAGCCGCAACTTCAATAGCTATTATACTCATGTTTTCCGGAGTGATCACCCGACTTGATTTCTTATATTACTCATCTTCGATAAAGTTGGGACTCTCCCTTGTCAAGTACTGCCCACAGGTATGTTTATTTTTAATCCATACTCATCGACGCAAGGCTTTTATAAATTTCAAGCGCAAATCCACTTCTGGCTGGAGCATCTACAATATCCTTCTGGTAACTTATTCTTGCTCTCTATAGCTAACGGGCTCAAGGACTTTACTGGTGGAATCCTTTCAATACTACAACTCTTCATTGATGCTTACAGGTTAGGAGACTGGACCTTGTTCACTGGAGTAAGGCTTTTTGTTTATTGCATTTCTGACCTTCCTTTCTCTTCTCGCCAGAACCCACCGAAATTGTAAGCCCCAGTCCGTAATTTACATAGCTAACATAAGTAGAATCCTAGGAAATCTATCAATACTATTTGACATTCTCTTCATGACCCAACACTACATCCTGTATCGCCATCCTCGCACCCCACTAACAAAAGATGACTTTGGAGACCACAATCCCGAATCTGGGCTTGCGTCGTTTAATCCAGATCAACCTCCCAGGAAATATGGCAGTGCTGAGTAAAGTGACACATGTCCTTAAAAAAACCAAAAGCCTTCCACCAACGAGATTGCGGCAAGCCAATAGCTGAGCTAGGCAAGTTATCCTCGACGCCTGCGTCGATATCAGCGTATGGTGGACAAATTAAAATACTCCATTATCCCGATCATTCCAATCTTTTAACTTTAATGATCTCATAATTACATTCTTATCCCGGGATTAAAATATATTTCCATTTAAAAATCCACCGTTTTACTGATTGCTCCGACCTCCACTTTGCCATCCGAGTCTAGAAATATGGACAAATCTGATGGACTTCAAGTGGACGCTTGATGGCTTCTGTTAAGATCCACGGACTTTAGAAAGTCGAATTTAATATTTCGGTTTGGCATATATTATTAGATCTTAATATTCTTACTACCAGTTTACTCTGCATACATCCTAATTCAGATGATACAATGGTAAACATGTTTACCTTTGACACTAAATGTGTCTTTGCACAGCTAATGAATCCCGTCAGAATCTCTTATCATTACAAAGTAACCCCTATCTTTGATATCTCACATGCCTGAACCGATGTCTATATTTCTAACTTCAACTGCATCCCTTTAAGAAGATCAAGCCCACTTCCTTCCCAGTAGGTCAACTCTCCACATATACTTTAAATATCTTACCATATGGAAGTGTATCAGACCAATCCAAATTTTCCTTCTTAAACAATCTTATCCCGCTTGAATCCGAATTCACACATTGTGAAGTTATAATGTCATAGCCTGGGTCAGTATCTAAAGGCCCTATAGGGTCAGTAACAAGTTGCCCCTGAAACGCCCAGTACATGGCTAGAGCTAGCCTCATCAAGTAACTGATGGTAGTTGTCAAGATCTCATGGTACCCAAGTGGGGGATCACTTGCTCCAGACCCCCAAGGATGGTAACATTGTAAACCCAAGCTTACCATAGTCATTCCTGTGGATTCAGAACCTAAAGGTAAAATGCAGGAGTGTCAAATTCTTTTTTGTAAACTCAACAACTTAGTGGAATATTTTTCATCCCCTTATATAAAAAAATTAAGTTGTTCTGGGATAAATTTACTCCATTAAATCAGTGAGTTCATGCAAAAGAATTTGACAACCCCACATTTTACCTTTAGTTTCTGAATTTACAGTCTGGTGACTAGCTACAGGGAGGTGGTTTTCTTTAGCAGGTATTCAAGTAGTTAAATTTATACCAAGATCAATCACTCAAAGAAAAGCAAAAGGCCAACAGCAGGAATTAGAAAAAACCCCAGAAAATATTGGTTTAGGTCAAGGGTCCAATCATAAGTGAGCTTAGCTGGAAATCAGGCCAGGTACTTTTTGCCCCACCTGCCCAGAAACTTATAGGCCCCTGTTGCAACCTAACTAATTATAGCTCAGTGTTTAGATTTGAGGAGGACATCCATCCAAATAAAAAGAAGCAGAGAATAAGGATAAGATACTAGCCTTATTGTGAAGAGCCAGTCAATATACTTTAAAAGAAAGCCATCACTCCACAATGGGTTGGCATTGTGGCAGAATCCAGGTATAGTGTGAGTGGTAAATAACTTATTGAGAGATCATCTGGAATTGGTCTTTCTCCCTGTTGTGCTTTTTTCAGTAAAGCACCACAATTATTTAATATTATAGGGCACATGACATTTGCTTGAATAGAGTCATATGTGAGGATATGAGTAGTATCATATCAGAAGAGCCAGGATCAAATGGAAACATGATCATTGTCAAAGGACGGCTCCTGAACACACAGACATACTTGCAGATTAAACAATGATTTTATTGTAATTCATTGATTCTTATACCTTCTCAAAGGTTAATACCTGGGGTGCTAGCAATGTCTTCTAGACATTCTATCACACCCTTCTTTTGGGTTTAGTAATCTAGGTTTGGCGCTTATTGTACGTCAACCAATATAATCTATTCATCTTCACCCAGCACAGGTGGCCCTTGCTGGTATGAGTTAGTTTAGAAGCTTCAGGATTACTTCCTTCTATCCTGAACATACTTCAGGTTCAATGCTAAATAATATGAGTAATATGGGAATTTGAGATTATGGGGAATCAAACCCAGCGCCTCAGCACTCAATGTAAAAGTAATCCACCGCTTTAGCACCTACAATGATTTCAAGGCAGCGCTTGCAATAGTTTTTGGTTGGCGCGGCAGCACCTGTCATGGCCAGGAGCAGTATTGGCTTGTCTGCAAACAGGGACAATGGGCAAGCCTGGAATGCCCAGTACACAACTGGGGCAATCCTTATTATGTAGTTCACAGCAAAGACCCAGGGTTGCTAAGCACCCATATGGGGAGTCACTTGTTCAGTGAACCCCAATAGGGTGGCATAGGCAAACCCAAGCTTGCTGTAATCAAATGAGGAATAGGGAGATTCCTCAATAGGTGGGCTCATCTGGTTGACAGGCTGGCCAGCACAGAGGAAGCTTTGGTGCAAGGAAGAAAGGTGGGCAGGATCAATGATCTGATCAAGAGCCCTGGCAGGAGGAGAAGAAGCTGGTTCTATTGAGCAAGGGCAAGTTTCTATTGCCTGGCACTCATACAGACCAGTTGAGTTTGGGATTCTTCTCTGTGAGAGGAGAACAGCAAGGTTAATTTTCAGGAATGCATTTCATTACATTTCTGCC
This sequence comes from Entomophthora muscae, assembly GCA_014839935.2. Classification (NCBI taxonomy): domain Eukaryota; kingdom Fungi; phylum Entomophthoromycota; class Entomophthoromycetes; order Entomophthorales; family Entomophthoraceae; genus Entomophthora; species Entomophthora muscae. The sequence continues at coordinate 371,479 of QTSX02007169.1, read as the reverse complement.
AGCAATTTTGCTAGTAGCAACAAAGGAGGTTCTTCTCTCCCTATTGGTACTTTTGGATCTCCTAATTGTTGTAAAATATGGATTTGGATGCTTAATTCTACAAATAGTTAGTCAGTAATAATAACTCTTAATAATATATCTTTGGCTGGTATAGTGACAGTCTGGTACAGACATAAGAATAAAAGATATAAAGACAAAACTGGTATTTTATTTGAATATGGTACGCTAATATAGTATGGGGTGGTAAAATTGCCATCAGAGAAAAGGAAGCACTGACCAAAGGACTTGTCAAAAGGAGGAGAGGGAAAAGTCACACCAGAAAGAGCCACACAATAAAAAAACTAGTTTCACGCACCTTTCCTAATGGAGGCAAGTGGCACTAATTGTGTCATCTCATTATTAATGTCAAAAAAGCAGGCTTGACTCACCAACAAGGTTTCAAGTAAGCAGGTTTGTGACCTGCAATCCAATTATCCAGTCACTTGGATCCAGACTAGAAAGTTAACTCAAATTTTCAAATCCAACAACATGAACAAATGATGATTCTTTATGGTGGATACCTTGTTTTGGCGCTTGACTCATTACCAGGATCAAGCCACCCCCTTCATCATCCCACCATGTGATCAACACTATCATGTTCCTGTTATTCACAATGCCTATATAATACATATATCTCAATAAAGAATATTATCTAGTTTCTAAATATTTCCCCCTTGTAACTCTGCTAAAACAGCACAGTTACAACATTGGTAGCACAGGTAGGTTCTTCATCCTACCTTATTCCCCAATATTCTGCTTCTTGCCCTACTTGCCACGGACAACAAATCCTCAATAGAATCATGTCTAGACTCCCAGCAGGCTGGACACCATATGCACCTGGTGCTGAGATACCCGATGTGTTTGTCCTCTACCAAAATATAGTGATACCCCTTCCCATGTTCAATGCCTTGTCCACCCAAGGGTTCTTTCAGGCTCCCTCTGCCATACCTTGTGTAACTGACAAAAATACCATGCCAGCCTATGTAGCCCAAAGACTTTGAAGAGCTGCCCTGGAATCCTTTGCTGAGGCCAACAACAACAACTCTGCCGCATGAATTCAGTCCACCCAAAGCAAACTGGCCCAAATTGTAAGACTTCAGACTTTTTCAACAACAGCTGCAGTTGTATCAAAGCCTGTGCTCAACCATCACCAACAAATTACTATTTCCCAAGGATACAAGAGATACAGCTAGGATTGAGAAAATAGTTTTATTGATGAGCCTAAACAGGAGGAGATTGAATTGCTTGGAATAATAGAACTGTGAGGGTTTTTATACCCAATTCTATGAAAAGGAGATGATAGGAGAATTATGTTTAAGCGAGATTAACTCATTAATTCAAATCAAAAATAAATTGTCAGGAGTAAGATTCTGAAAGCTGGAATTGAGGGCTTTTGGCTGACACCAATTTGGGCTGAAATGGTTCAGTATTCGCGGAAATATAGACGACCAAAGATGGTAAAGGAAAAACAAACAAACAAACAGAAGTCTTGGCATAAATATCAACAAAATAGGAAATATCAGTTGAGACTATAATTCTCAGTCCTGACACAAATGGAATGCCCACAGCAATTCTGGATTGCAGAAATCTCCATCTGACTGACACACAACGCTGGCACCTGGTGCAACAAGTGGCATGAAGAACATACCGAGAAGGACTGGGATACTTTCAAACAAGACTTCTTGGCAAGATTAGTGCTTAAGGACACCACACTCATGATCATACAGCAAGTAAAGAACTTAACTCAAACAGGCACTGTGAAGGAACTCACCTACACCTACGAGGAACTCCAACTACGCGCACCCTCAGACATGGCTTTTGACACCCCAGCCACACACCTCATGTACTACAACACATTCAAGTTGCATGTAATGAGACACGTGAACCTGGATCAAGTGACCAATCTACAGAGTCTGTATCACAAAGCAGAGAAATCAGAACAAATGTCTAACGCTCTCCACAAAGCACAAACCGGAAAGCAAGAAAGACCCAAAGACTCTCACCCAGACGGGCGCTCCAGTCAACCACCCCCTGGGAACAATGGCATCAGCACAAACCATAAACCTGCAGGTTCAAATGGACATGGAAGTGGGAACAATGGCCAGTCAAATTATACCAATTTTCATATCACTGCCACACAAGGCAACCAAGATAAGGGAAAAGCCCAGGGAGAGCACTAAGCAAGCCAAGCTCTCCCCGCACAACTCCTGACTTACCCAATGATGAGTACCAACCCAAGGACGTGGATAAGTATCCAATGATCCAAGTGCCCTCAGAGGACCCGGTGCTTTACATCATTGCCAGACACCCCAATAAACTGATGTCTTACCCTTTCTGCTTTTGTAGTTACACAGGCTTGGCACTCCTGGACTTGGGCGCGGATCAAACCCTAGTCAACAGCAGCTTTATGGACAAGTTCAAGCTAGCCACTAATTCTTTGTGGATTAAAAATGTGGTTATAGTTGATGAACATCACATTGACGTGACAAGGGAAGTTGCCCCCTTCTCTGTCATGCTCAAGAACCTGCACTCCATCATCCAAGGCCCCGTCATTGACTTTCCAAAATTTGACATTGTACTTGCCTTATATTGGCTCAGAAAGAACAACCCTCATGTAGACTGGGCAACCTTGGTATTGACCATCAAACGCAAAGGCGTCAACCACCAGATCTACCCTGACTCAGTGGACCAACTCCTATGCAACCATGTCTTTGTGCACATTACAGAGACCCTGGACAAAAGAGAGAACCTCAAGACAATTGACTGGGTCTCCTGCCAGTACAAGATCATACACTTCAAAGATCACCAGGACACTGCTATGCTGCAGGATTGCAAAATTGTAGCCCGTCATCCAGAAATCTTCAAGAAGGCTTTACCCAGGTTACCTCCGGAAAAACATACCCAACATTCCATTCAACTCAAGGGAGCTGTACCCAAAGCACAACCCATCTATTGCCTGACCCCAAATGAAGACAACACCCTACATGCCTACCTCAAGGAGGCCTTGGAGGAAGGACTTATTTGTCCCTCACAATCTCCCTTTGGGGCCGCTGTATTCTTTGTGGCCAAGAAGGATGGCACCCTGCGCCTAAACATGGATTACTGAGCCCTAAACAAAGTTACCATCAAAATATTTTATCCACTACCACTTATTGACAAACTCTTTGATGCCCTGGGTGGTGCCACAGTCTTCTCCAAGATTGACCTAACTGCAGGCTACAATCAGATCCGTATCAAGGAGAAAGATATCCCCAAGACAGCCTTCTGTACTAAATATGGCTCATACAAGTGTGTGGTACTCAATTTTGGCATGTCAAACTCTCCCTCAACCTTTGTGACCTTCATGAACGAGGTGTTTGCCCCTCACATAGGCAAGCACGCCTTAGTCTACCTGGACAGCATTATTGTCAATAGCCACTTGATAGAGCAACACCACAAGGACCTGGAGGCAGTCTTTGCTACCCTGGCACAGCACAAGCTGCTAGCCAAACTCTCCAAATGCCAGTTCTTCCGCGAGCAACTGCCTTTCCTAGGGCACATAGTCTTAAAAGACGGCACCAAGATCAACAGTCAAAAGATACAGGCCATCTGCAAGATGCTGTCACCCAAAGACAAGTCAGAACTCCACGCGTTGCTAGGAATGGTGGCATATGTACGCCATTTCATACCTGATAGCAGCGTCTTGACTGCACCTCTATGTGCCATAACTTTCACCAAATACAAGTTTGTATGGACCCCCAACATGACCTCTGCTTTAGACGCCTCAAGGAGAAGCTCACAACAGCACCTATACTGCAATACCCCAAACACAATGGGGAGTACCAAATGGAAACCAAACCTCAGACGCATCTATTGGGGGAGTGCTACAAATCAAAAACAACAATGGTGACTTCCTTCCTGTAGCCTAAAAATCACAAAAACTGACAGACGGCAAGTATCAATACCCTATCCACAATAAAGAGTTGTTGGCTATTGTACACTGCCTAGTCAAATGGCGTTGTTATCTAGAACAAAAGGAAGAATTCACAGCGTTGACCAACAACAAGTTGCTCATATATTTCAAAACCCAAGCAAACCTATCCTGCTGTTAAGCCCGCTGGATGGAACTCTTGGAGAGATTCAATATGCTCATACAATACAAGCCTGTCCCAGAGCTTGTCATGGCAGACACACTCTTGCGCCTGTACATGCAAGCCACAAGAGGAGAGAATGGGCTCAACCCAGACTGGCCCCTCTTGGTACTTCAAACAAAAGACAAAGGGTTTCCCCCTGGCACCACAGAAATAACAAAGGAAACAATCATTAAGAACAAGCACTTATTTGCAGACGTTTATGGAACCTTACATCAAAAAATGTCTGACAGAACCACCATCCCTTATGTCCCTACACATCAGCAAGTTGACACCATCCTATGTTACCATAGAGACCATGGGCACAAAAAAGTTGCAACCTCTACAAGTTCCTTAAACACAAAGCATGGTGGCCAACCCTGTACCAAGACATTAAGGAAGTCTTAGAACAATGTAATGTATGTGAGAAGTTTGCAAGAAGCAAAACCCCACCTAAGTCAGTACTATCTATTTGCACTTAACTACCCTTCAAGGTGTGGGCCCTAGATATTGTAGGCCTCATGCCAGGGAAACATAGTGAGAGAAAGTACATCATCACCGCAATGAAATTTGCCACATGATGGCCAGTAGCACAAACAGTAAAGACATATACTAGCAACAACATGTGGCAATTCATAGGAAAAGAAATCATCAGCAAGTTTGGAAAGCCATAACTCCTGATAACTGACAGAGGCAAAGAATTGACCTCTGAAGATACCAGTGTATACCTCACCAAGAATGGGGTCAAGCACACCATGACAACACCTTACCACCCTCAGGCTAATGGACGTGTGGAGCAGCTAAATGGCAGCCTTGTGCAAGCCTTGGCCAAGCTCACCGCTGGGAGACCAAATGACTGGTATAAGCAGCTACCAACTGAACTACTTGTATGCCAAACTTATATGAACAGATCCACTGGGAAAAGCCCTTTTGATTTGGTATATGGAACACAGCCCAATATCATCCAAGCATTATCAGGACCCAAGCTGGAAATTCCAAGCAAGGTTCCCCCTTGTTCAGATCCCCAGGTCATAGAGACCAATGGTGATCAAACAGAGAGAGAAAACAAGTGTCTACAAAAGACACTCATCCCCATCCAAAACAGACACAAGGTCAGTGGCAAAGTTTGGGTCATGACATCAACAAAAGTAAGCTACTACCCAAGAAAGTAGGTCCAGTAATCATCTTAAAGCTAAACAAAAAAAACACCTTCCTTGTGCAAGGACTTGGGAAACGTAAACAAGACAAGGTCCTCCACCATGATTGCCTGAGACCCTTCAAGGCAAGACAGAGACAACACGAGACTGCCCTACCTGCCACAGAACAACAGTTAGTCCAGTATGGCGCCTGAGCTCCTGACAACCTCACTGATGGCCTGCCCCAAGAGGAGGCCAACCTTCAGTTGGGGGGGGTGTTGAAATAGCAGGCTTGACCCGCCAACAAGGTTTTGAGTAAGTGGGTTCATGACCCACAATCCAAAAATCCAGTCACTTGGAGCCAAACTAGGAAGTTAACTCAAATTTCCAAATCCAACAACATTAACAAATGATGATCCCATATTTGGATACCTTGTTTTGGCGCTTGACTCATTACCAGGATCAAGCCACCCCCTTCACCATCTCACTGTGTGATCAACACTATCATGTTCCTGTTATCCACAATTCACAATGATTATATAATACCTATCTCTCAATAAAGAATATTATCTAGCTTCTAAATATTTTCCCCCTTGTAACTCTTCTAAAACAGCACAGTTACAACATTAACCTCAGAAGTCAAGCTTGCACTTGATGCACAATCCAAATACACCTTGAATACCTGTTTTTTAGGGGTTTAACCTGTATTTCACCTATCTAATTCATGTTGCAATAGGAAAATTGCACAATCCTGCAAGGTAACTGTGGTAAGTTTGACTCCCTGGTATTTGAAACTTTGTCAAGTACCAGGGAGTTGAGTTCTGAATACTGTAAATTCAGAACCTGAACGTAAAAATGCAGGATTTTCAAATCCTTGATCCAAATTTCAAATCACTTTTGCGGGCAACTCAGCTAAGGAAAAATAGAATATTTAATAAAATCAATCATTTATTTTGACTTTTTTGATTTATTTAAATTGGCAAATTTTGAATCCCTTGAGCAGATAACTCAACTAACAAAAGACAAAACTCAGTAAACAAACGCGGGATACATGAATCAGAAATGCGGGATTCTTATGTACAATTTGAGATTTCCTGTATATCAAACAAATAATAGACATCATGTATAAATTAACAAATCTGAAATTGCGGGATTGTCAAGTCCAAGACCCAAGTTTCAAATCATAATTGTGATGAATTTGAAATAAATATATTTTATGGGCATCTTAAACAGGAAGTCAAAGGATCTAGAGTGGATTTGTGCTGATTCTTTTAGGAATCATAGGCATTATCAAAAATCACCCTATTCCATTTTAGGATGGCTAAAATTTAGATGCTTGATTACAATAGATTTCAGAAAATACTAATAATAAAATAGAATTATATATTACAATATATTTTTATCATGTTGCCTTTTCCTTGATGTGTTGATAGTTCATTTGCTGTTGATAATGTGCTTGCAATTAATTGGATAGCTTCCCCTCCAGTCACCTTGGCAATAGGAAATCAAGCCGCCTCCGCAACCACAGCTGGTCTTGCAGAGGCAACTTGATTTCCTATTACCAAGGCAACTGGAGGCTAAACTATTCAATTAAATGAAGATACATTATCAAAAGCAAATAAATTATTAACACACCAAATAATAAGGCAACTTGATAAAAATAGATTGTAATGTATAATTTTATTTTATTATTAGTATTTTCTGAAATCTACTGTAATCAAGCATCTAAATTTTAGCCGTCCTAAAATGGAATAGGGTGATTTTTGATAATGCCTATGATTCCTAAAAGAATCAGCACAAATCCACTCTAGATCCTTTGACTTCCTGTTTAAGATGCCCATAAAATATATTTATTTCAAATTTACCACATTTTTATATTTTGAAATCTGGTTCTTGGGTTTGACAATCCTGCAATTTCAGATTTTTTAATTTTTCCATGCTGTCTATGATTTGTTAGACATACAGGAAATCTCAGATTGTACATTAGAATCCCACATTTCTGATTCATGTACCCCACATTTGTTTGCTATGTTTTTCTTTTGTTAGTTGAGTTATCTGCTCAAGGGATTCAAAACTTGCCAACTTAAAGAAATAAAAAAAAGTCAAATTAAATGGTTGATTTAATTAAATATTTTAATTTTCACACAGATGAGTTGTCCACAAATGTGATTCAAAATTGGACCAAGGATAAGATAATCCCACATTTTTACCTTTTGGTTCTGAATTTACAGTATGCAAATCTATTAGTATTTTTGGCTTAACTGATTTTAAGCTAATTTTTACTAGTAATTTAGGGGTTTGAAACCAAAAGCCGAGATTAAATTTACTTGAATTTGACTCTATTTAATAAATTGGTTGGCTGAAGACCAATTTAAGGTGCAATTTATAAGTAAACTTACTAATAAAAATAAAAACTTGTGTTCAACATTCTAAAAGAAAAAATGGTCAGTTTGACACTTTTTAAATCAAATCCTAATTTTATGAATAAAATACATATGTGCTTATACAAACTTTATTATTTATTTTAATATTTTTATCATTAGTATCCATAGTAGTTGAGTAAGCTCCCAAGTACCACTATACTGGATTTAGTGGTATAGGCATTAATCAAATATCCCACTTGTTTTACATTATGTCATTTCCGAGTTTGTGGATTAAGCAGTGCCACATAAATTGAGCCCAATTTATTAATAGATCTCATATGTAATTTGTAAAAACAGAAACTCAACTCCCCCTCTGTTTGACTCTATCCACTTGCCACAAAATTGGTTTCATATTTAACTAATCAAAGGCTTGGAATTAAGGCTAAATTAATAAGTGACACACTATGAGTGCCACTCAACACCCATCCACTTGACACTTTAACTTAGGATTAGTACAGAGAGATTCTTAACGGTGTAACCAACACTATGGTAAATAATTCACTCCTAGTTCCTCCCAGCATATTATTATCATTAATAAATACCTTCCCCTTCATTTTTACCTTATGGTGTATTTTTTATTTTTGAGCATATGAAACTGCCTTGCTTTTGGGTTAACTTTTGAACCCATTTTAAATTTAAGCAAGTTTTATATGTAAAAAACATAGTAAAGTTGTTTTTCTGCTCAACTTCAAACAACTTGACAGTGAGAATTCAGCTTTAAGCTGATTGACAGTGTCAAACTTGACACTTTACTATGTTTTGAATATTTAACTCTCAATAAAAAATGTTTCCACAGAAATATTTTTTTGCAATTATAATCTACTACTTTTCCTGCTACTCTCCATATAATTTTGTATGCTTTTTTGATTTTTAATTAAACTTTTTTATTGATTTAGCACTAAGATGTTATGCAGAACCTAAAATCTTTGATGCTTCATCATAAAATCACTTATTTTCTATGTTTTAACCTTTATATCTATACTTTGATTCTCTATTTTGCTTCTATTTACTTTTTTATGCTTTTTTCTTGATAAATAAATTTCTTTATTTGCATACTTTTTAATTAAATTTTGCTTTGCTTTATATCTATGTATTTTTATATCTTTCATGTTGTTTTATTTACAAAATTAAACTTTACTTTAGCCAAGATCATCCAAATCCAACAAGCCTACTAAGCGCCAAGCCTCCAAGGGATCTTAAGAACCTGCCACCACCCCCAAGTGTGTAAAGAAGCCTGCAAAGGCAAAGTCTCCAACTTCATCTCCCCCCACCTCATCTCCTCCCACTCCCCCCTCCACCCTGATCTTCCCCTTCCCCCAAAAATTCATCCACCAATAAATCTTATGGTGATTTAATTGACCACTCTTATTACCAATCAGAGGACAACTCCAAGCCCACTAAGGAGCGCTGTACCAAGAAGGAAAAGGCTGCTAAAAAGCCCACCTCTTTTTATGGCAAGAAAAAGAAGGCATCTAAGCAGTCCACAAAGAACCCCCCTCCTGATGGCTCTTTCCCCCTCCCTTATCTGACCCCCAAGATAAGCCTGAGTAATATTCCAAGAAGTTCAAAGCTTCTGGTCATGTGGCTTGGGATCCACTGGCCATCCACAACATCTTCAATGTAGATGGAGAGTTCAAAGTCCCCAAGCGCTTCCCCTGGGTTTCTTGATTATTTCTGTAAAGGACAACCCTGGCTATGTTGCCAAAAATTATATCTTAAACTTCAATAATCAAAAGTGGCAAACAAAAAAGCAAGCACTCTGTCTTTGAGGATAAAACTTGTAGGGCCTGCATGAACACCAAGGGCTGGGAGCAGGTAACAGCCAAGAAGGGGGAGCACACATGTGAGCCCCCCAATCATTTAATTACAAGGATTTTCAAGTTGTATCTTGTACAAGCAATCCCCACCTCCGCAAAAATACAAGCTTCCAATCTGATCATTAATGCCTTATAACACCTCAAGCCCAACAATTTTAAGTTGGTGCCAACACAAGAACAGTTGGTCAAGTTCATTTTTGACAAACAGATTGCTACCAATTCTCCCCCACCCAAGGCCTCTGATGTCCTATTGGAGCTCACACTCACCCATGAGCTTAAGCATCTTTCAAGTGGGGAGCACTTCCTCCTTCACGACAATGGGCCTGGCTCCAAGGACTGGATTATCTGCTATACAGTTCAGCAGAACCTGATGAAGTTGAAAAAGGCGTCAATCTGGCTAATTGATGATACTTTTCTCCACTTGCCCCCAGATGTTCTATCAGCTCTGGATGATTCATGCCCAGTTGAACATCCAGGTGATTTCACTCTCCTTCTTCCTTCTCCCTGGGGCTACCTAGGCCATATTCACCCGTGCTTTCTCCATCCTTTAAAAAGCACTTTCACTCCTTCTCCCTGACAACAACAATGCCAAGAAGACCCCCCACACCCACGCGCTAACCCTTCTGCTGCTGACAAGGACCAGGCTACCCTGGACTTGGAGGAAAATGTAAGGCTCAGAGCTCTAGGGCCTCACATGTTCATTATGGACTTTGAACCTGCTCAGTTTAATGCATTTGAGCAGCTGTTTAACAGGGAGGTGCAAGGGTGCCACTTCCACTTCCATCAAGCAGTTGCTTGCAATGTGCAGGCCCATACTGAGCTTAGTAGGTTTAGCCAGAGGGATACTTTGGACACCTGCAGATTTGTGCTGGCACAATTCAGTACCTTGGCTTTTTTAAAGCCATAGCACACTATGCAGGGGTTTGAGGTTCTCTCAAAGGATCTTTACATAGCAAAGCATCCGGATTTCAAGCCTTTCCCTGAGTACTTCAAGCCCCAGTGAATTGGGAAGATTGTCACGCAGAGGCAAGGCAAGGCCATAGCCAAGGCCAGTTGGAATGTTTACCAGGGAGCTGTCAACAGGGAGCTAAAGACCACTTTGGCTCCAGAGGCTTATCACAAGCATCTGAAGGCTAACTTTGGGCTTCAACCAAAATTCAACAAGTTCTTCTCCCTTCTCCAACATGATTAGGAGAAGACTATCTCCAAGCCCAGAGATCTCACCAACTGTGTCCCCCCACCAAGCCTACCACCAGATCTACCCTCTTCACAAAGGCCATCCAGGGTGCAGCCAAGCATAAGTATAAGGCCTCTGAGATCAAGAAGCAGCTTGATCTTATTGACACTGACCTCCTGGAAGGGGCTAAAATGAAAAAGGGGAAGAAGGGAGAGGAATAAACTTGCTTGCTTCTATGGTTTTAACTTTTAACTTTTTGGCTTTAATTTTTACTTTTTAGTTTTGATCATTTAGTTTTTAGTTTTAATTCTTCTATTTTTTGGTTTAATTAGATAGCACTGATTATTTTATTTATACATTGTAAGTCTGATATGAATAGTTACAGTTGAAAGTGAGTGAAATATCTTACCTTTTGTTAATTTACTAGTAAAACATAAGATATTCACGGTTATGCTTATATAAACTATATCAAATAAATATTAATATTTCTATATATTTTTCATAACTTATAAGATTGTTTTTATGCTTTTTTATTTCATTGGAATTTTAGTTTTTATGGTAATCAAAAATATTTTTATAGTTAAGAGTGTAAATTACGTATTAAAATGAGAAACAAGTGCTTATTTCTCCTTATTATCATTAATTAAAGTACTGTTTTTATGGCAACAGTGGCAAAATTGACTGTAGGGATGTAAAAGTGAGAATTCAAAAGTGAGAATGTAAAAGTGGCCATGTTGACACTTTTAAAATTTTAAAATTAAATTAAAACAACTTATCTGAAATTAAATTTTATTATGGTCATATAAAATAATTTTTATTCATTTTCCCAACTAAAAAAGTCAAGAAAAGGTAATTACTTTATTATAAAAAGCCATTTTGAAAATTTAAAAAGTGTCGACATGGCCACTTTTACATTCTCACTTTTGAATTCTCACTTTTACATCCCTACAGTCAATTTGGCCACTGTTGCTGTTTTTATTGCATTTTGAGATCTCTTGGGTCACTTTTGTATAAAATAGCTGTATAGATTAATTTTTTATATTAAAAGTTTTCAGAACATCAAGATCTGTTAATTAAAAAAGTTTCAATTTTCAGTTGTCAATCAGGAAAAAAAGCTGGATTCTTACTTTACTATAGTGTCAAGCACCAGGGAGTTGAACTTAAAACAGTTGCCTTGCGCAAGCGTTCCATTGTTCTAGATCTTAAGTGGCATCTCAAATATCTAATCCATTAAGATTTTCAACACCAGGAGAGGGGTGACAGTGAGGTGCTTTAACCAGGGCTGTGAATTTCTGCTTGTCCTGGTATATCCCAGTCACATCATTGGGGGTACCAAAGTCTAATGCACTGAGTCTGAACCCTGTACCACAGTTAATTATAGCATGTAGGATGACTAAAGTGGCTGATAAATGTCCTGTTCAAACAGTGTTAGGATGTTCCTGAGTCAGCTTGACAATCATCTGGACTAGCAATTTATTTAATCACTCCACTTGCTCATTGGCTTGAGGGTAGTATGAGTTATGACCACACATTTTAAGGTGTTGGTTAAATAGTATGCCTTCATGGCATTGCTCACAATTTCTGATCCTCTATCTATGATGAGCTTCTTGGGACAACCAAAGTGCACCCCAATCTTCCTTCCAATAAAGAAGGTGATGGTGATGGCTGTGTGGTTAGTTATTGCCCAAGCTACAGGCCAGCATGTAGAGCAGTCAATGGCAACAACAACTACTTCCTCCCTAACTCGTCCTTGTCAGAGATCCTACAAGGTTGAGAGCCCAAAGCTCAAATAGCCCCATGACCTGATGGGCAACACTGACTTTGGCGGGGAGGGTTAGGACATATTCTTTTCATACAGTGCATGTGTCTCTAGGAGATTTAAGATGTCTTTGCCCAAATATGGTCACCACACCTTGTATTTCATATTTTCAAACAGGTTACACATACAGATCTGTAAAAGAGTATAGTGGTAGTTCAGGATGGTATCCCCATGCTATGTGGTAGGAATTTAGGTTGTCTTTTTCCTGTCTCTGCTCTTTGGCAGAATGTTCTGAACTGGTTGTGGATTTGCTCTCATTGTCCTTGAGTTTAGAGATGATGGTTAAATTAAGGTCTTTGTAACATGTATTTTTTGCGGCACATTTATATCTGGGACCAGCCAGGGTCTAATATGGTGTCCCCTTTGATTAACTCTATGTATACTCAGTGTCAGAGATTTCATCTATCATGAGTCTCAGGGAAACCCTCTTGGCTCAGTGAGCAACTCAGGTTCAACTTCCATACCCAAAACTGATGAATTTAATCCCCATTGTCATAAGACTTTGGATGAGATAGATCCTTCTGAAATCTCCATCAAGAATTCAGCTCTATGCAGAACAACTACAAAGGTGTCAACTTTCCTGAACCTTACTGCAGAAAATCACTCAGATACCCCTAGATATGCTCTGAGATCATGTCAGCCTACCAAGGCTATAAATATTCAGCTTTTCAGCTCTCAACAAAATATCATTTCTTGCTCTAAACCATTACTCTTGAATGTAGTCCTTTTAAATTGTAAGAGCTATATAACCACAATTTACAAGTTTTATTCACTGTTGCCAAATATCATTGAGATAGATTCCACAATTAGGTCACAACCATTGTTTTAACCTTATCAAACAATAGTAGTTGTCTTTTTCAGTACGTTAACATTTAAGTCCTTTTGTTAGCTGGCTAAACAACTTATTGTAGCCATCTCCTTCTTGCAACTAAGCCCAAGATCCTAACAGTCAAGAAAGGGCGTCAGCTGTGATAACCTTCTTCCTGGGATTATACTCTATGCAGAGCTGGTAGGGTACAGGAACTTGACCCAACCTTTCATGCGTCAAATCCATATATGATTGTGTTTTAAAGTACTGGAGAGACTTGTGATATGTGAGGACATACAGAGGGAAGATAGCGCCTTCTAAATAAAAGTACCATATCTCAACACAGAGCGCAATATTGGCTAACAACTTATTGTGGTTTGGATAGTGTTTCTTGTTGTCTTTAAGCTTTTGTGACAAGTAGGCTACTGGTAAGAAGATCCCATCATTGGCTTCCACGGTGCAATACACCATCTAGAAAACGCCATCTAGAAAGACGTCATCTAGAATAAAATTTGCAATAGGGTCAGAATTTACATTGGCAAAATTTAAAAAAAAATAAATTTTTTTATTAAATAGTTATTTTTTACATATTGGTTTCTAATACACCATCTAGAAAAACGGCATCTAGAAAACACTATCACAAATTGAAATAAAAAGAGTGTTATCCAAATAATATTTTTTGAATATAAAAACTCTTAATAAATACCCTAAAATACGCCATCTAGAAATACGGCATCTAGAAAGACGGCATCTGGAATCAAATAATAAATTATACTTTTATGTGATAAATCCAAGCCTTTTCCTTATTAACTGGGAATAAAGTATGATATTAATTTATGACCACATACAATATATCAACTCAAATTAACTCACCTTTGATAGTACTATCTCCCTGTAACACAGCCATTAAAAACCACTTTTGCTATACTGATTTTATTCCTTATCATAAAAGGATCTGTAATATTTGGTTTACAGCTTTAAAATGCTTCATTAATGATTTTATATATGCAATGGTAGTGTCTCTGGTGGGATACACTATCTAGAAAGACGCAATCTAGAAAACGTTATCTAGAAAACACCATCTAGAAAGACGCCATCTAGAAAATGTGTCCTAAAACGCCATCTAGAAAGACGCCATTTAGAAAACACCATCTAGAAACCCTATGGCAAATTTCTGGCAGAACTGTGTCAGATAACTTAAAGATTAATAAAAAACCCAAAAAATTCAGAATAGTAAGAAAAACATATGGCTAGACTCAAAATATTCCAAAGATTTTAAATCTGCAATAATAATGTGGGATCATCTAGTACTAACTTTAGTGTGCAAATCTCCAAAGTCAACACACCCAAAAACTGTAATATTTCCCTATTGAAATTTGCTCCTATGTTTGTATCAATTCACTAAAAATTAAGTAAAAATTAAATGTTTGAAAGTAAAGTATTTAATGGAAGAGTAACTTGACTAGGCTTTATTCCCAAAAGTCTTTGCAATGCTTTTAAGATGGGTAAGGCAGCCTTCTCTGGTGTAATAGGTCAAAAACTTCTTGGTAACACTTGAAAACTTGACCTGCTGATCTGCATGCTTGGATAAAACAGCTTTTCTTTTGATGGCCTGAGGGTAAAGCTGGTCCCCATGGATATACCAGATCTTCAGCTTTTTGATAATCACAATGAATCTGGGCTTCTTTATCTTAACCAGGCAAGAAAATTGATTGTACCAACCTTTAAGTGATAAAGTAGTCTTAGTTACACTGTCTTTAACCTGATTATTACAGTTTCAGTTAATGGAGACACTACCCTTGAATATATAAAATCATTAATGAAGCATTTTAATGCTGAAAACCAAATATTACATATCCTTTTATTATAAGGAATAAAATCAGTATATCAAAAGTGATTTTTAATAACTGTGTTACAGGAAGATAGTACTATCAAAGGTGAGTTAATTTGAGTTGATATATTGTATGTGGTCATAAATTAATATCATACTTTATTCCCAGTTAATAAGGAAAAGGCTTGGATTTATCACATAAAAGTATAATTTATTATTTGATTCCAGATGCCGTCTTTCTAGATGCCGTTTTTTTAGATGGCGTATTTTAGGGTATTTATTAAGTGTTTTTATATTCAAAAAATATTATTTGGATAACACTCTTTTTATTTCAATTTGTGATAGTGTTTTCTAGATGCCGTTTTTCTAGATGGTGTATTAGAAACCAATATGTAAAAAATAACTATTTAATAAAAAAATTTTTTTTTTTAAATTTTGCCAATGTAAATTCTGACCCTATTGCAAATTTTATTCTAGATGGCGTTTTCTAGATGGTGTATTGCACTGTGTCTCCATTAACTGGAGCTGTAATAATCAGGTTAAGGACAGTGTAACTAAGACCACCTCATCACTTGAAGGTTGGTACAATCAATTTTCTTGCCTGGTTAAGATAAAAAAGTCCAGATTAATTATGATTATCAAAAAGCTGAAGATCTGGTATATTCATGGGCACCAGCTTTACCCTCAGGCCATAAAAAGCAAAGCTTTTTATCCAAGCATGCAGATCAGCAGGTCAAGTTTGCAAGTGTTACCAAGAAGTTTTTGACCTATTACACTGGAGAAGGCTGCCTTACCCATCTTAAAGGCATTGTAAAGACTTTTGGGACTGAAGCCTGATCAATTTACTCTCCCATTAAATACTTTACTTCCAAACATTTAATTTTTACTTAATTTTTAGTAAATTGATACAAACATAGGAGCAAATTTCAATATGGAAATATCACAGTTTTGGGGTGTGTTGACTTTGGAGATTTGCACACTAAAGTTGGTACTAGATGATCCCACATTATTATTGCAGATTTGAAATCTTTGGATTATTTTGAGTCTAGCCATATGTTTTTCTTACTACTCTGGATTTTTTGGGGTTTTTATTAATTTTTAAGTTATTTGACACAGTTCTGCCAGAAATTTGACATAGAGTTTCTAGATGGCGTTTTCTAAATGGCGTCTTTCTAGATGGTGTTTTAGGACACATTTTCTAGATGGCGTCTTTCTAGATGGTGTTTTCTAGATAACATTTTCTAGATCACGTCTTTTTAGATAGTGTATCCCACCGCTTCCACAAGTAACATACACCCTATGGCATAGTAAGAAGCAGTAAGTTTAAGCTCATACTAGTGGCTTCAATTGGGAAGCTAAAAGGCAGGTGTAGTTTTGAGACTTTGATTAGGTTTTTTAAAAGCTTGGTATTAGACTAATGCCCACTAAAACATCTATTTAGAGTTAAGGAGCTTGGTGAGAGAAGCAATGAACTCTTCAAAATTGGTAACAAACTTGTGTATGTACTAGAACATTCCTAGCAAGATAAATATTTAGCTAACATCAGTAGGAGGGAGCATGTTAGTGATTGCCTTGATTTTAGATGGGTTGGGTTTGATCATCTTAGATAAGATGATATGTCTCATAAACAGTAACCTTGATCAGAGAAACTCATATTTGGATGGTTTAGCCTTCAACCAATGCTTACAAAGAGTGTTAAGGGCAACACATAGATT
This sequence comes from Entomophthora muscae, assembly GCA_014839935.2. NCBI lineage: Eukaryota > Fungi > Entomophthoromycota > Entomophthoromycetes > Entomophthorales > Entomophthoraceae > Entomophthora > Entomophthora muscae. The sequence continues at coordinate 354,605 of QTSX02007169.1, read as the reverse complement.
CTAGAGATTTTTTTTTCTGATCATGGCTGAACACAATCATGTCATCTAGGTACACAGCAATACACTAGCCAACTAAATCCTCAAATGCCTTATTAATGGTCACTGTGAAGGTGTATAGTGCATTATTCATACCAAATTTCATGACCCAACACTGAAACAACCCATAGTGTGTTCAATATATGCCTTCAACTTGTTTCTGGGAGCAATTCCAACATGATTATACCTCATAATGAGATAAATCTTTCTAAAGACCTTGGCACCTGCAAGTTTGTCAAATAATTTTTCAATCAGTGAGAGGGGTATTTATTATTAACTGTGACCTTTTTAATGGTGTAGTGGTCTGTGACCATACATAGGGACCCAATTTTCTTGGCCACCAAGAATACCACATACCTGTAAAAAGATATAGAAATGCATATAAACCCTTTCTCCAGAGGGAAACAGTGGCAAACTTGGCTGTAGGAATGAAAAAGTAAGAATTCAAAAGTGATCAAGGCTACACTTTTTAAATTTTAAAATTAAATTAAAACAACTTATCTGGAATTAAAAATTATTATGATCATATAAAATATTTTTTATCAATTCTTTTAACTAAAAAGTCAAGAAAATTAGTTAATTTATTATAAAAAGCCATTTTGAAAATTTAAAAAGTTTCAACTTGGTCACTTTTAGATTCTCACTTTTGAATTCTCACCTTCTTGTTCCTACAGTAGAGTTTGCCACTGTTGTCATCCAGAGCATTCACAAGATGCTGGGGGAGGGTTTCATACACCTTGAGTGCTAGAAAATATAAAAGTTTGGTCTTTGATAGCAACCCTTGCAATTGTACAGTGTGCTGAATTTCTTGGGTGGAGACAACTGGTCCAGTTTTTTGATGAATAAATCCTTAAACTCATCAAGTAAATTCTGCAATGCCAGTAGTTTTTTTCCATGATTGGGGGTTGAAGAGGGTTCAGACCTGATAAATTGACTGAAAATTGACTGAATTCCAACTTGCCTCCTTTAAACTCATAGGCGCCTTGCTTGGTGATACAGACAAAGAAAGTGTTGTGCAATAACCTTGTTATCTTAATTGAATAGATCTAAAACCCAGCATAATTTCTTCTTGATGTGATAATAGAGATTATGTGGGGTTTCTGTCCACCAGTCCCCAAAATGTGTCCTGAGTCATAGCCAGGGACCGGCTGGAAGGGGTTGTCATTCTCTAGTAAGGGAAAATGTATCTCAGAAATATGTATTGGGGTCAAAATGGGCTTTTATTCACTCTCAGAATGAAGATCAACTTAGAAACCTTCTGGTATATGGCCCAGGGGGTCAGGGAAAAAATATGGATTTGCCAATAATTGGAGTCCTCCAACAATATCTTGGACTCCTTGTACTTGGTCTTGGACTCCTGCACCTTTGTCTTGGGCTCTTGTACTTTTATTTTAGGCTCCTGTGGCCTGTTCTATCCCAGTATTCTTATCCTTAGCCCTAGCTGCTGTATCTTAGGCTTCTTCACCTTTAGCTTGGTCTTCAGCTCCTTCTGTAGTCCTAGTGGCCTTTGCAATCCACTTGATCCAGTCCCTGTTAAGCCTCAGATAGCTCCCTCTTTTATAGTTCCTTGTTTCAATCTAAGATCTCTCTCAAAACTCTTCTTTCCCAAAGCTTAAACTATCCAGTTTTTCTCTCTCTACAATATATTAAACTTAATAACTTACTTCAGTCAATGAAAGCCCTGAATTTTCTGCTTCTACACCTCATTTTTTAGGCTTTAACTCTTAAGTTAAAGCCCTCAAAACACTGATCAAATGAACTTTGGCTTGCAGCCAATAATACGCCTCAATTCAACTGTTTTGCCAAACAGTTTACCCAAATGTCTTGCTCTTGACTATGGTTTGAACCCAAAGCTGTCTTGCTCTGGGTAAATAACTGCTCTGCATTTTAAGCAGTTTTTCTGTGATTCCTGTCACGTTTCTCTGGCAAATCTCAAGCGCTTTCACCTATGTTTCACATAGGGGGTTTTAGAACCCTTGATTCTTCAACGTTTCTCCAAGTTTCTCCACATTTTTTTCAACGTTTTGCACCTTTGAACTCGCTTGTTGCTTGCCTCTCAACTCTCCTAGTTGTTCTCAGCAAAATTTGTGTATTTGCCTCACAGTTTCTCCGTCCTGTTTCTGGCCTCTTTCTGGCTCCTTCCCATTCAATCAACTCTAATAAATTCACAGTTTAATCACTGTAAATAATTCATTTTTCCTCTTTCTTTCTTATTATATTATATTTAGTTCTTTTATATCATATCTTTGGCAGCTTAAAATCCTTATTTAACTGCTTCTTATATTAATATTTCCTCTCTTAAGACACCAACATCAGAAATCCAGCCTCTATATCCAGTCTGACTAGTCCTTCCAAGACATCTTCTAGCTCCATAGCCATTTCTGTATTATCATCTTCTGGTCCTTCAACCAGCTCTTCCAGCTATTCAGCCTATCCTCACTAGGAACCACCTTGGTTCCACCTGCACAATGAACCATCTTGGTTCCAAACTTCAATATGAACCAACAGTCCTTCAACTAGCCTTCTCTGTGATCAAACAGTTCCTCTCACTAGTCTTCTCTGCTGACTCAGTGAACCACCTTGGTTCTTTATATCAGCCCCCATTACCAGAACTTGTAGACCCAGGCATGAGTCTACATTGAACTGGCGTTTGACTGGGCCCTTGCAAGTGGCATTTCACTTAGGCCATACAACCATAGATCCTTAAAGTCTATGCCATTGTTTTCACTCACCCAGGTGAGTAAGTCTGGGCTTCCAGTTGCAAAGTAATCAGCTTTACTTTCCAGAGGCCTGATCACACCAAGTTCTGTAGCTGCTTCCCCGAGCAACTGCCTTGGTGACACCTCTGAGCAAATCTATGCCCTACAATGCTCACTTTGGGTTCTCCCCCAAAGCTCCCATAGGGACATAGACAAGGACACCCTACCAGTCTGTTAGGTAGGATGCTTTCTCACAGACCTTCTGTAAGTGTATCAGGGTATATAGAGCCCTAAGAGCTCTTCCCCTCCCTGGCAGCCCATGCTATCTGCCAGGGGTCCAATACTTACAGCCCTGGTAGTCAAGTCCCCTACCATGCTGACATACACTTCTACCTTGGCAGCCTGTGTTACCTGCCAGGATCTAAACATCATCCAGCCTGAGCAACACACGCTACCCATCAGGCTGGACCACTCCCCACCCCAAGCAGCTAAAGTTCCCTGCTGAGTTATCTTATTCTTTACCCCTAGCAGCCACAGTTCCCTGCTGGGTGAGGACATCTACCCAAAGCAGTCAATATCTTCTGCTGGGTGGAGACAACATCTGCCACAGTAGTCCGTTGTTACCTACTAGCCAGGCCTTACCTTCCCTAGTAGCCATTATTCCCTACTAGGCTTCTATCTTTAACAAACCAACAACCTTTTACTTGGCCAACATTAGCCCTACCTGCAAACCACCAAACATGTGGACTGTCACAGGTTCCCCAGTCAATTTAAGGCCAGTTGTGACATAGCCTGTCACATATATATTCCCGGTGTGGCTAGGCCAAGTGCTGCCACCTGGAAAAACAAGCTGCAAAGCCCCGCCTGCCTGTGACAACTGTAGATTTAAATCTAACAATTGATCACAAGTAGGTGATGACTAGGAAAGTTGATTCTGAGCGGGGCATGGATGCCCCACACTCAATTTTGCATATTTTAACTTCCTGGGTATCAAACCCTGGTCTTCTAGGAGGTCAGGTAACATCTTACAGAACCATCAGTGGAGTCTGTAAGCTCAACAAATACCAAACACAAGGAGGCCACCTCATCAAGATATAACCAAGGGCTTTAAGTAACAACTATATTCAACAAACTAACTTAATAGTTTGATATTTTCATTTCAATAAAATATCTTTCCTTATGATTAATAAAATGAGAGAAATTGAGTATGAAACCATCTATGCTGCTGAATCCTTGAATGAGAGTCAAATAAAAGTTTTTCTCTTGTACCTATGCATTGTGATCTTCTACACTTCACCATATTTTCTCTTTAAAGGTAATCATCTTTGAGTAAATATTCATCATGTCCTCCCCATTTATAATATCATCCTTATTTGGGTATTTATTCTCCATTTGATTGATTACAACATGCTCTAACTTTACTTTACCATGATATATCCAGTCCACACCAGAAATGATGTTGTGGCTGAGGTCACACATTATGAGGCCATAGATCTTAAAATGGGTGTTTCCTATTCTAACAGAGAATGAGGAAGTCTCATGGGGGATGGTCACCCTTTGGGACTCAGCTACATGAACTGCCTTGAATCAAATTATTACTTGCTCTAGTGGTTAGTAATCAGCAAATCCCTGGTTGACCATGGTTTGATTGGCCCTGGTGTCTATCAGGAGCTTGTGATTATTCCCACATAGGCAAAAAGGGTAATCCAAGTGAGTGATTTTATTTTGGGTATGACTAGCTTGTAGAAGGGGTCATTGATGTGTGCTTGAAAGACATATAGGGCTTTTTCCTTATGCAAATTATAGTTACATGGGTTTTTGGTAAGGAGAGGCTAAGTTTTTTTGGTTAAGCAAGTTTGAAGATCCTCTCACACCTACAACCCTCAGCCTTTTTCCCCTAAACTTTCAATATGTGCCAATTGAATTTTCCCTTACACAAATGCTTATTGAAATTGCCTTGCTGATGGGGCTGGTAACAACTTATCTGATTTTGGGCGCTACTGCAAAACCCCAACATATGAGGTGTTACTTGGACCAGGTAGGGGAGCAGATTGGCAAACTGAAACCTGGTGATGGATGTGATAATAAGATAAATGGTTATTAACCAACAGGCAGCCATGGCATGCACATTGTAGCGCCTAAAATTCCTGGAAAAGTAGATGAGTATGTAGTATAGCAAGGTGTAGACAGTAAGAGATATGATGAATATAGGAGACACAAAAAGAGGCCAGGAGTACATGTTGGAAGAGACTAGTTGTGATTTCTCTCTGTAAAACCTGTCTTTGGTAGTATAGGAATGTACCTAGTCTGATCAAAGACTGACTAATGGCCCCCAATCCCAAGGCAATCTGTGAGTACAGCTGAGATGATGATATGGTTTATCTTCTTTATTGGGGAGGGGGTGGCTAAAGCTCAGTAGTCTGTAGCTTTAAGTTGTAAGTAAAGTGTGATTTATATGATATTAATTGAGGGAATATTTTTCTCAATGATAGCACAGCCTATCACTGAGATAGTGTTCTTTATTTATAGTTTAGTCTAATGGGAAAAGTTTTTAATTGGGGGAGAAAACACTGAGGATCCCAAGAGTCTAGAATATGATTATGGAAGTTTGGAGTTTGAATTGAGATTAAACTTTAGATCTTATGAACCACCAACCACAAGATTTCCTTATTTTTGAGTATGACCAATCAGGTCTTTGGGATATGTGTTAGAGAAAAACAATACTTCAAGCCTCTTTCAAAGTCTATTTTGGGTTGTTCTTGAGAATTTTAGCTTTTGGCTGGGGCTTGTATAACCCCCATTTGGCAATTGACAATAGTTACCCTCATTTCTTTTTGGGGCTTTGGCCTGGGGCCACTGTTCTTATTGGTTCCCTGGGGCCCTAGCAATGATTTTCTGGATCCCTGGGACCAGTGGGGGTTGGCTTGGCAGTGGCCAGCTGGTGTTGAGCTGGCTCACAAGTGCCTGGCAGGCAGGGAGGCAAGCGCCTTGCTTGTGGGTGGATGTGTAGTGGCAGCGCGCGGCTGGCCTGCAGCTATATTTAATAAAATGTGGTCCTTTCTAAGCTTTATTTTTTAAAAACCAAAATTTTCAATTTCTTGTATTTTTGGAAATTGCTGCTGCTATTACTTATTAATTGGGGCATTATTATCTTTTACTCACCATATTGAGAGAAATTTCATTTATAGTTTTCTACTAATCTCTATGTCAGTAATAATCCTGACAGCTACCAGGTGTAATAAAAGGCTGGATAAAAGTGGCGGTGGCTTTTGAAACTCTATTATGACTTGATTATTTGAGTCTAAAATAGCCTTGTAGAAATTGTTGATGGAGGTGAAAAACCTCACAGGTACCCATTTGCAAATGTGGGTATGGCACTCCTGCTACTAGGAGGACACCAAGGTGTGTCCTGGGTCAAAGCCAGGGACTGGCTGGGTTGAGGTTGTCATCCTCAGGGATGATTTTTATATGAAAAGGAAAAAAAGTGAATGATATAAACACTCTGAAAGGGACTCATCATGCTCCCTAATCATCATTGGTAATTGATAACTAAGAGAAAATCTATTTCACAGCAATGCTTAGGCTACCAAAGCAGCTCCATCATCTAGGGGGCTGTTTACATGATAATCTTTGGTACAACAATATCCCAGATCTCAAGGTTATGGGCACCAGGTTACTTATTTCCAAGCCAGGTATTTTCTATGAGTAAACATACTAAAGTTCTGATCTTCTTATCCTCTTCACCAGCTCCAAAAGCATTATCACTAGGTAAGTTCTCTGCCAAAAAAAGGAGAACAGGGGTCAAGATTTGTGTTTGTTTCTATCAGAAGGAAGATCCCCTTAGAAACCTTCTGGATTAAAGCCTGTTTTGGAGGAACATATTTTGGTTGCCAAGTCTTGGGCTCCTTGTCTTCACCTCTGTGCTCTACTTTTATGGCATTTCTTCTTGGCACTAACTTGCTCCTGGTCCTGGGTTCTTTATCTGATGTCTTGGGATCCGTTTCCTGTGTTTTGGACTCCTTTCCTGGCTTCTAGCTTTGATATAGACTGTCTCTCCTCCTTGTTTTAATATATTTCTTCTTAAATAGCTCCTTGTTTCAGCCTATTTTCCCTTCTAAGCCTCTTATTTTTCAAGCTTAAACTATCAGGTTTTCCTCTCTCTATAATAAATTAAACCTTATAATTTACCTCTGACAATCAGTGAAGACTTTTCCCTGTCAAACCTTTTATTTTTTGGCTCTTTCCTTTCAGTTTAACCAATGGAAAACATTGATCAAACATGCTTTGGCCTGTTTCCTCAAAATTTTTATCCAGATGACCCTGGTTTGAACCTGTTTTCCTCTTTCTCCAGAAAAACCATGGCTCTGCATGTCAAACAGTTTCCCTGTAATCCCTTTCATGTTTTTCTGTGTCCATTCAAATGTTTCCCCCTATGTTTTACTTAGTCAATCTGTGTACATTCATTTCTTCAGTATTTTTTTTCATTTTTCTGTTATTACCCATTCTTGATGAAACTTGAACCTGCATCTTGCTTGCTCTACGCTCCTCTTAATTGCCCAGCAAAACGTCCAGCTCCATTTTCAAAGTTTCTCCATGCTACTGCTGTCTGCTTCTGTTTCCACTTACTCAATTAATTTCTAATAAATTACCTTCTTTTACTTTTATCAGTTTTTTTCTTTACTTATTTCTTCTTTTATTCCTTTTATTATTTCTTTTATCACTTCTTTCTTATCTTTTTTTGCTTATCTCTTTTTATCTTTTATCTTAGTACCGCTTATTTCTCTATACTTACAGCCTTCTCTGATAGCCTTTACCTAGTCCTTCTGCTCCTTCTTGCTGCTGCTTTCCTCAATTGTCTTCCATCTAACCTGCTAGTTTTCATCATTCAACACCTCAGATTCAGGCAATAAGTCTCCAAAAGTTAATCAACTTATAATAGAGCCCCATCAGTGACCTACACCTTAGAACATCAGCAACAAACACTCCCCATGTCTTGCCACTGTTTTTACTTGCTCAAGTGATTAGTTTGAGTTTTCAGTTGAAAAGTAACCAACTATACTTCCCAAAAACCTCAAAATCATCAATTTCTGCAGCTGTTTCTCCAGACAGCCACCTCAATGATGGTTCTGGCTATATCCAATCTCATCTAGTAACTCAAAGACCTCCTCAAAGCTACTTGACAATCATGGGGAGAAACTTTACCCCTTCATCCTAGGTAAAGTTGACCACCTGCATGGTTACTCTCATCAATTGTCACCACTTACCACCATCTTAAAGCATGCACCAAGACCTAATCCATCATCATTTATCTGCTAAAACCAATGGTCCTTATTTGCTCATGCTAGATATATCAATAAATAAGCAATATTTATCTGTCTCAATTTACTATTCCTTCCTTGGCCAACATTAGCCCCTACCGCAAAACCGCTCACATTTGGATCATCACAGTGGGGTTTTAACACATTGATAATGAGGGTGAAGAGCATTGCGTTTCTGCTGATGATGGCTTTTGAGGCAGCAGCCAGGGCTTTCTACCAGGCACCAAGGTATTCAGGCACAGTCCCTGTTTGTTTGATTGTAAGCAGGGGTTCCCAATACAATGGGTAAAAATGTTTCACTATAGCAGGACTTGGCAGTATATCTAAAGGCTGCCCAGAAGACTTTGTGTTCTTGACCATCTCAGTTGGTGAACCATATGGCAGCAGGCCCAGTAAGGCACCCTGATGTTGTGGCAACCCAAATGTGTTTGGGTACTTGAAAAATATGGAGGTGGGTTTCTGTGTAGTGTAACCAATTTATGATGTTGGCACCTTTTATACCACCTATGAAGGGTTCCAGCTGTAAGTTCAGCATGTGTTGTGACAGTTCAGAATGAGGTGGAGTGGTACTAATGTTGTTCTGTCTCAGAAGGAGCCAGTTTTAAACTATGATAAGTACTAGTTGGTCTTGATACACAACATAGCCTTCTGGGATGTCCCCATCAGGGATGGGTAAGAAGGCCTTTTGAGGAGGTGTAGCCATACAGCCAGCACTCTGTCATTTCTTGGGGGAATTTTAAAGGTAGTTTATAAATCAAACCTACTGCTGCTACCCCTGTTGTAACTGAACTAATTATATTTCAGTGTTAAAGTTGGGAAAGACAACAGTCCAGGAGGAAAGAAAAAATATATAAGAATAATATAATGACTTTATTATGAAGCACCAGCTGATATATTGTAAAAGAAAGCCAATAACCCTCAAGGGGTGGCATTGTGGCAGAATTCATATATGGTGTGAGTGGTAAATAATTCATTGATAATTTTTTTGTTTGTAATTGGCTTTTCTTTTAATTTGAAGATATTGCTGGTATTTTGATATTGGTGGTATAATGTCCAATGTTGTTAGGTACATTATGGAGCAGAGCAGTAAGCACTCCCTGTGTTATAAGATACACTTGTAGGTGAGGTACTGACTTCTGTTGAAAGACCCCCACATCAATATATGTGCTCTCCTTCATAAATGGTACACAGATAACTAGCTGCCAAAAATCAGTCATTAATAACGTTGTGGTGCTCCTCAGAGAACACCAAAGTGTGTCCTGGGTCAAAGCCAAGTGCTTAATGGGTGGAGTGACATTTTTTGAGTGAGTAAGTTCTAATTTCAGATTATTTTATTGAACCTGGAGTCATGAAAACTTCTTCATGGTTTTTCCAACCAGTATTATGGCATCAGCACTATATATCATGATTTCTGCCTGATTTGTTCCTTCCTTGGGCACATTTAAATACTAAAAGAATGTAATAAAATCACTATTTAGGAGCTCTTGTCCACTTGGTGTGAGCTTTAAAGGTTTGCCAACCTTATAAAACTACCCACAGTTCAAAGTAATGACAAGAGAGTTATTATGAAAATAACAGGAGCACACCAGTCACCAGAGAAGCAAAACCTTTCTGTACCAAAATAGGAGACGTACAGACTATCCTTGATGACCCAATCATACAAATCCTCAAGTATTATGTTTTACTTGGGCTAGACTGGATGAGAAAGACCAAACCTTGTACCAACTGAGATAGCACTATCTTCACCATACAACAAGGCAAGGTGCACCATCATGTATACTCAACCTATCTTGACACAGTTATGAGAGACCATGTAGTTATGAAAGTTAAGGAAATAGAAGAAGAAAAAGACCCCAATAAGATTGATTGGAACACCTGCACGTATGAGATTATCCACTTTATAAATGAATAGACCTCCTGCAAACAAGACCCAATCCAATAACAGCTAGTCCTAGAATTCCCTTCAGTTTTCCAAGAAAAGTTATCAAGGCTACTGCCCAACCAAGATATCCAACATGAAATTGACATAAAAGGGAGTGTACTAAAAGCACAATCTATATACTGCTTAACACCATAAGAGGACAACACACTAAAGGCATATCTTGCCAAAGCACGTGAAAAAGGACTCATAAGACCTTCTGAATCTCCTTTTGACTTGGCTGTCTTTTTTATAGCAAAGAAATATGGAGGGCTCTGCCTGGTCACAGACTAAAGGGCGCTCAATGAGATCACAATTAAGAACAGGTATCCCCTGCCCCTTATTGATGACCTTTTTGATGCCCTGGGGGAGTCTCAAGTCTTCACAAAAATTGACTTGACAGCAGGTTACCACCAAATTTGCATTAAACCAGAGGACATACCAAAAACAGCTTTCAGAACTAGGTATGTATTGTTTGAATTTGTGGTTCTTAACTTTGGAATGAAAAGCTTCCCAAGCACTTTCTTAACCTTTATGAATGAAGTCTTCAAGGAACACATTGGGAAAAGGGCTATTATCTACCTTGACAACATAATCATATACAGCCCAAACTTAAAGCAACACTGGGAAGACGTCCGCCTGGTTCTCTGCACCTTCAAAGAAAACCAACTCATTGCCAAGCCATCAAAGTGCAACTTCTTCTTGTCCAAACTCCCTTTCCTTGGCCACATTTTCATTAAGGACAGAATAAAACCAGATACAGAAAAGATACACACCATAAACAAAATGCCAGCCCCCAGGAACAAAAGTAAACGCTGTACTTTTCTAGGCATGGTAGCCTACGTTAGAAGATTCATCCCTGACTGGGGCACTCTGACAGGCCCCTTGTCAGCCATTACAGACAAAACAACCAAGTTTGTGTGGACACCTCTACAGGATCAACATTTCTGCCAGCTGAAAGAATAAAAGGTTACCGCCCCCATCCTCCAATACCCAAACCATGAAGGGGTATAAGAGTTAGAAACCAATGCCTCTGACTGCATCATAGAAGGAGTACTCTGCATCTAAACAACAGAGAAAGGTTTCCTCCCTGTGGCATATGAATCAAGAAAGCTATCTGATGGTGAGAAAAGGTTTCCCATTCACGATAAAGAATTGGTGGCCATTGTACACTGCCTCATGTAAATGGCAATGTTATCTAGAAGGAGCCCAAACATTAAAAGTCCTTAAAAATCACAAGTCATTAATATTCTTCAAGACATAACAGCATTTGTCAAGAAGACAAGCTGAGTGGATGGATCTCATACAAAGATACCCAATGCAAATTGAATACAAGCCAGACAAGGAAATGCTTACCGCAGATGCCCTTTCAAGGCTATACAGTAGACATGTTCTATGCGCTGATGGGGACCCTGACTAGCCCATGCTTATCATGAGGAATCTCCAATAAGGGTTACCACCTGGCACATCAATGGACATCCAAGAGAAAGTCTTCAAGAACAAACACCTGTTCAAAAATGTATATGGCACACTACACCAAATACTCCCAAGTGGTGATACCATACCCTATGTCCCGTCAACACAAAAGATTGACACAATCCTCTGATACCACAGAGATCTGGGACACACCTGTAGCAGGAACATGCATAAATACCTCAAGACCTGCTACTGGTGGCCCAACATGCTGGACAATATTAAGGAAGTACTAGAGCAATGCAAAGTCTTTGAAAACTACACCCACTCCAAGGCACCCCCAAGTCAGTAATACCAGTTGCAATCATATAATTGTTCTAAGTGTGGTCACTGGATATTGTGGGACTAATGCCTGGCAATAAAAAAGGCAAAAGTAAATCATCACAGCTATCAACTATGCAAAAGATGGCCTGTAGCACAAGATACAAAAGAACACAAAGAAAATAATGTATGATATTTTATTGGCAAGAAAATTATAGCTAAGTTTGGGAAACCTGACCTCCTAATCATGGATGGAGGAACCAAACTTAAAGCTATTGACACCAGCATCTACCTTGCCAAAAACGGAATAAAACATACCATAGCCAGCCCCTATCACCCACAAGCCAACAGAAGAGTCAAAAGTCTAAACAGTTCTCTTTTAGAGGCCCTCAGTAAATTATCTGCCAACAATCCAAAAGCTTGGGTTGACATGCTGCCACCTGCACTAATGATGTGCAGAACACAAGTAAATTGCAGTACAGGCGGAAATCCCATACAAGCTTGTCTATGATCATAAACCTGACATTGTTAGCACTAAATCAGAACCACAATTACCTCTTCCTAATAAAGTGTCAGACAACAGTGATCCTGAGGTACAACACGCCAGGAAGGACCAAGAGGACAAGGAAAAAAGGAAAGGGTTGAGAGGGAAGCAATCCTGTTACAACAGAAAGCTTCCAAGTCAGGGATGAGATCTGGGCCATTAATCACAACATACATAAATTAGACCCAGGATTACTTGGACCAGGCATTGTCATGGAAATCAAGCCAAACAACACTTACCTTGTCAAAGGAATCAGCACTTGTACAGAACTCAAGAGTATGCACCATGACTGCCTCCGCCTATGCAAAGCAAGAACAGCACAACATAACTCCCAACTTCCTGTACCCAATGCCAAACTGAATCAGTATCAAGCCCAAATTCCTGACGCCTCAAGAAAATTCCCAAGGTTCCACCTTTCAACACCCCAGGGGAAGATGTTGCAACATCTTTGATTACTCTCTCTTGGGAAAAAATTCCCTGGGTGACTCCCCAAATGATTCCCCAACTAATTATTAAGTTGATGGCACTCTTATCATTTGCCCATCTATTACGGGGATCAAACCTTTTGAGTCCTAATAGAAACACTACTTGGACAAGCCTCATGACTACCATGATGTACATGGACAACATGTGACTTTTCATGATACTATATAATACTCTAAACTCATATCTAATAAAGCATCATTCTCTTCTTATTTTCCCCTTTATTTTGTTTACTATACTTCCCAGAAGTATATATTTGACAATAGGAAACAAAAGTTTATCAATAAAAATGGTAAAAGTTTACTCCACACACCCTGAAAAATGTGCTATTTTCCTTCAACAGTTTTCTGCCTTCAAACTTGATAATTTTACATAGTAAATTTCTAAGAAACTCACTTTCCCATGATTTTTTCAACATGACTTATTGATTTTGCCCTCGTAGCAAAGTAAGTTAGTGAAAGATTTTGGCTATGTTTTTCAACATTTCCCCCAAATTTGTTCAGATCTATACTAATAGCCTAGCCCATTGCATATCTATTGAGCATAGCCCTTGGCATTAGCACTGTTCCTCCAATTAGGCCTTCCAAAGGAAAGCATTTCTTGTTAGGCTAACTCTCTTTTTTGCCCAAGTTGTTAGACTGGGCTTTTCTGCACAAAGTAACCAACTTTACTTCCTAAAAACCCCAAATCACTAATTTTAGTGCTGCTTTTATAAAAAAGCCACCTCAATGACAGTTCTAGGTGCTCTATTCTTGAACAGTGGCAGTAAGCCTCTCAAAAAGCTACCCAAAAGACATTGTTGGGAATTTCAACCAAGAAATGATGCCAATTATGATGGAGCTCACAGATTGGGATTGCTACTACCAAATCCATAAATTAGTAGTACAAAATACAATAATGCTAATTATGACAGAGCTTGCAGATATGAATTGCAGCTACCAAATAACAGAAATTGGTAGTATAGATCATATGCATATTGGATCAGAAGTAGCCTGCTGACCTGGACCTTAAATTAGCCAATGATCAGCGCTGCTGCAGCATTTGAGTGATACATGATTTGCTGCCGCGCTACTTTAAAAATACACAAGTGCTGCGGCCTCCTGGCTTTGGGTTGGGCACCAAAGCGCCAAACTACTTTTACATCAAGCGCCAACTGAAAATTATTGCAGCGCGGCGCCGCCTGGCAATTTGCGTGCCAAAGCGCTGCTTTACTTTTATATTGAGTGCCGAGGTGCTGGGTTTGATTCCTCATTATTTTGAATTCCCATATATATCATATTAATAAGCACTATGCCTGGAGTATGCCAGAGAAGTAGGAAGTGATCCTGAAGTACTAAATTACTTCCATGCCAGCAAGGATCACCTGTGCTGGGTGAAGATGAAGATATTCTATTGGTTGATGTGTGATAAGCGCCAAACCTAGATTAATAATTACCTGAATTAGGGGGATGTTAGAATGTCCTAGAAGACATTGCTAGCAGCCCAGGGATTAACCTTTGCAGAAGGTATAAGAAGAATTGAATCACTCACAATAAAAATAAGCTTTTGATCTTGGACTTGTCTGGAATATATCTTTAATCTGGTTGACCTTTATCCTAATCCTAAAGTGCTTCTGCGCAATCAGAAGCCATTGCTGGACAGTGATCATGGTTCCATTCAATCCTGGCTCTTCTGATACAATACTACTCATATCCTCACATATGACTGTATTTAAGCAAATGTCCTGTGCCCTATAATCTCAAATAATTGTAACACTGTAATGCAAAAAGCGCAACAGACATAAAAAGAGAAACTTTCACCCTTGTGATGATAAAACTCAGCTGTATTGTAGACCTATTTGGTCACAGGATTTCAATATCATATGATATCTTCATACCAGAGCATATTTTCACCTTTGCATAGTAATAATAGGTGGCCCTCTTACTAGCACTCTAAGGCTTAAAGACAAACACCAAGATTTTTAGTCGGGCAAATGCCAGCCATTGTAGCTGGGCAACAAAAAGAGCAACAATAACTTGCCTCTCTTAGGCAACTGATCCTTATTTAACCAACATCAGCTCTTTCCTTCCAAACTGCTCTAAATGTGGTCCATCGCTGATGCCATGCACAATCCAAGTTAAAATCAGGAAATGCAGTGAAAGTTTTCCCCCCCAGAAGATCCAAGTCAACTGTGGACCAACCTGTTGGATCTTGAGGTCTTCCCGCCTCTTCAGGAACCCTATTTTCTTATAGAATTGTCTGCTAAATAAAGCTAGAAATTCCCTAAAAAAATACATAGGCACATGATTTCATTGGGGGCTTTGGGCTCCTGTTATGAACCTTGCTGCAAATTTGCCATGAGCTGGATAATCATCTTTTAACCAGATGACCCCTGGTTGGTCATGTTGCAACTTCTACGATTACTCCCTGTTGGGGAATCAATTCCTTGATAATTGATTCAACTAGCAAATAATTGGTGGCACTCCTGCCACACCCCCATGTTGCATGGGGATCAGACATTTGAATCTTACAAGAAATACTACTTGGACCAGCCCCATGGCTGTAATGATGTGCATGAACAGTATATGGCTTCTCATGATACAATTTAACATTCTAACTTCATATCAAAATAAGTATCATTCTCTTCTAAATTTCCCCTCTATCTCGTCTGTATATAGTTACAATAAGTATATACTTGACAATATCCTTGTGGTGACCACTAAAGTCACTGATTATTGATGAAAATTATCTTTTTTCCCACTTGATTGTAGATATCCTTGATTGGTTTTCAAAAGGTAAAGATAAAGCAGAACTTATTTATTAGATTTTCTCGGACTCGGTTGGGCTGGCAACCGGCTTCGCCAGCCCTGAACTTTTCCATCCTATCCAATCACCCAATACAGAAGACCTCGCAATCGAAGTTCGAGCACGATTTTTGAGGAACGAATTTACCCCATCGACAACTCCCCCCATAACGCTTGAAACACTTGTTACAGATGCAGGACGGGAATTGGGCTTTGGCATCTGTTCCTCAAGCTTGTGGTGGCTAAACTGCCGAGGACTCTTGCTGTACTCAGAGTATTTCGGATCCAAGAGACAGTCGCGTGCATGTTTAAGATCGTCAATCACCTAAAAGAAGGTTCACTGTGAAGTCCACTTTGAGACCAAATACCTTTTGATGGAATTCAATCTGTTGCTCAAGAAAGTCAATGGACTGAGTATGGAAGTCTTGGACTTTTTCATCGTGAATACGGTTGATCTCAGCAAGAGCAACATTGAAGACGGTGTCGCACCGGGACCTAACTGACTCGATATCCACAGACTTTAAAATTAGCCAAGCATGCAACTAGATTTAACGCTTACGTCTTCGCTATTTTCCTTCTCCGAGACCTCTTGGTATTTTTTCAAGGCGCCCGAGTGCATTTCTATTAATGGCTGCGAAATTTAAATCTTGAAATTAAAACAACATACGGCACAACTGTAGCTGATGTTTAGGTATTCTTTCAAAAGATCCACTGAGTTTGTGAATTGAGTGGAAGTCTAAAAGTCAATTAGGGCCTAGGAATGAGAATTACATATTCATCATAAGTGTTCGCTATCGATTGCATGTGCTCCGCCATTTCTTGGATAGCTTTAGTAAGCTTTAGACAATCTATGATGTTAGAACACGAACAATGAAAACGAAACCTTCACATTCATCTTTGAAGCACCAAACATTCTCTTCATTTAAGCAATCAGGTGAATTTTCATTCGGGTCACTTATCAACCTTAAAAGCATGTAACTGAATTTACGATATTGCTGCCCTGCCTCTTAAATATTTTAGCTAAGGCTAAATAAAAAAATACCATTTTCATGATCTCGAAATCCTTGAACCCCATCGAGACAGCTGGGCAGGAGCTTATCAACAGATTTCAGGTGGTTGTAAAACTTTTCAACAAGCTCTTTATCCCTAAAAATAATGTGAGCCCAAACCCCAGTGAAAAGAGCTACCCATCCTCATTCTACATTGAATTCCGGGTGGAAAACTTTCTGAAAAAAAGCAAACCCGTTGCAATTGCGCTCAGTTATGAATTTCTTATCACCCTTTGACCATTCCTTTAAAAGTTAAAATATAACAAATAAGATAGAGTACCGTTTCAGTCTGAGAGCTTAAAAAATGCATGAAAATCTCGGAATACCGAACAATGGGGTGCCTTGCTAAGCGGTTCATAAATCTTTCCAAGTGCCGGCGTCGCTTTTCAATAAACTCATCGCTAAAGCGGCCTATTAGTGTTATTTAAAAACTTAAAAGGTGAAATACCAGAAAACTGTTTCTCTGGAAGAGGGGGTAATACTAAGGCGCGGAACTTGGCTTGGAGCCTTTCCAATAACCACTCAAACTGGCTATATCGACGCCCGACGGTGATTTCAGCACCTTCACTAAACTACATTTAAATAAATAAAATAATGTTTCGAGTTACAGAAGAAGTCACTTGGAATATAGTATATTCTTGTTGGGTCAGCGAATTCGTTTTGTTTTCTGGACTATGAACAAACACAGTAAACATGTCTGTTTTTTGCTTCCAGTATGGTCCATCCTATCCAAATATCAAAACCAGATAACTCAAAGACTTTACTTCAATAAAGTGTCTTTCTACTTCCTCCTTTTTAGTCGTTTCATCCGTGGTTTTTTCAGGGAGGGGATCTTTGGTAGGGGTATCATCAATTCCGAGAATAAACTCTTCCACACCAGTAGAAACAAACCAACTAAATCTGTTGAGCTGCTTTAAACCGAAAAATGCTGTTCCTATTGTTGGAAGCGACAGAGTTTAGGTCTTCTGCTGAAAATTTATCAGGTTCCTCATTTAAAAGGAACTCCTTGAAGGCAGCATAAGCTTTAGATTGTAAGCTGGTTTTACCTCAACATATCTTATTGGGATCAGACCTTGGATAGAGTTCTTCTCGGCCAAGTGCCAACCTTCAGAGATATTCTCTTTTATAACAGTTAGCAACTCACCCTCCTCAAAAGATATTTCCTTGTAATTAGCATCTCCCTCGAAATCATAAAGGGCACGGAAAGTTTTTGGGTGGCCCTGTTCTTGCTCTGATATCCGGTCTATCTCTTCTGCGGAAAAGTTGTTCTCTGCCTTTTCCAAGTCGGCAGGAATCCTCTTGGTATTTTGAGTCAGGGGGGATGGCACCAAGGGCTTTGATGGACTTCTTACTTCTTGCAACTTTGGCGCTTCAGGCATTTCAAAAGGGTTGGGCCGATATTAGATTGGTGTTAAGAATACAACTATATATGAGTTTAGGTAAGTTAATGCTAGTCACAGCTGGCCATTCTGCAGATCCAGAAGCTGGTGCACCACATTTAATCAATCGAACCTTCCTATTTCCAGGGGTGCTGGCGTTGCAAGTGCGTTCGATTTCATCAACCATGCATTTCCTTTGGTAATTGGGGTATAACTATTCACATGACTACCGCATTCATTTAGACCGAATTGGCAATACATGGATGTTTCGCAGGATATTACATTCTAACATAAGAAATGGATTTCCTCACCCCAATCAAAGCATCTCATCCCAAGATTAAAAACACTGTTTTCCGCAAGATTTATCTTGGAATCTTCATATTCGTTTTTCAATTCAATTAAATGTACCGATTTCGCTCATGATTAGGGCTGCGTCGGCCAAGCCCCACGAGCCGCGGCCAGTTTTCAGCTCTAAGTCTCACAATTTAAAAGCTTCCTTTAAATCCTTAAATATTAAGTAATTCCGTCCTGGTTGGAGCGGCCAAGAGCCGAAAGCTAGCCGGGGCTGAACCAAAGCATCCCTACTCATGATGCAATCAGCTTCATCTCAACCATTTCACCCATCAGTATTTACAAATCATCTAAATTCAACTTACATGGTCCAATTTTGCCCCTAATGCAATAGCGGTTGTCTTCCACTTCAGCATCTTAGCATCCAATGATCAATTAACCAATCTAAGCATTAAGAAGACCTAAAATATTGATTGATTATTTGACAATTATATAATATTAACACTAAAGCTTTTATCCAGTTTAAATCTTTGACTTTTTTCTATGGAAGGCCAGATTAAAGTTTCACAGCAGTTTAAAACTTGGGCAAAGAGTATCAAAGAATCAACCAACAAGACACCTATTACATTTTTAAATACACAAACAAATATATTTGACCTATCAAAGAGCTTGAGCTTCTTAAATACTCAAATCAATCGCTTATATATCAGATGTCAAAATTCTTAAGCAGGTGACAAACTCCATTGTATCTGTTATAAATAGGTACATTAAAATTGAACTTGGTTGATTTGTAAACAAAGTTTATCAATAAACAGTGGAATACTGATTGGTAAAGCTGCTGAATCAAAAATGAATCTGTTGCATCAAGAGAAAATCTGTGCCTGAGAGTTGTCTCAAGCTTGAATTGAAAAAAAGATGAACATTTCATAACAAATCTTATCAGAAAAGGTGTAATCATTGCCCAGTTCAGTAAAATCAATCTCAATGTCTTTGAAAACAATTCGGTTCTCATCAAGGATTTTTCAAGCCATGATTTTATAAGTTCATCTTTCATAGATTAAACTTACCAGGGCTACATCACAGTGACCTTAGGAGCTACAGTAGTTTTTGCAGCTGTGATTATAAACAAAATCAAGTCAGCCTAAAGTGAAACCCACCCGAATCAGAACAAAATTAACTGATCTAAAAGCAAGATTAAAAACCAATGAACCTATATGGATTGATAGTAGATTTAGGCACACTTCTATTTTGTGCTGAGCTCAGTTAATTTTTCTCAGCTGAGTGGATTTTGATATAGGCTGACTTAGTTTCATTTATTCCCACATCTGTGAAAACTACGATAAATTGGCAACTGTCAGCATTTGAACTGTCTGCATGTAATATCCTTCATGTTGACAATTTCCAAAAATGTTTTTGTTTTTATTATATATTTATTGATTTTTTAACTTAAATAATTGTTCCTAATGATAAAAGTCAGGTTTGATTTTAATTTTCAAGCTTTAAGTGAAACTTTAAAAAATAAAGCCAAAATAAAATTTGAGATTGTCAACATGGAGGATGTTACATGTAGACAGTTTAAATGCTGACGGTTGCCTATAGATCTAAATAGTATATTGTCATAACTGCACTACAGGCAACACTTACAGATAAGAGAAAGATAAGTGTGAGTAAGTTTATCTTTATTGAAGAGAAGACAGGGGTTTTAAACACGCATGGCAGGGCACCAGGAAGTGGTCCAAAAAATAAAATTATATTTGGTTTGAGTTTTGCGAAAAAATAAGTGACCCCAATAAGACAGTATTAGTAAAGTAACTATTTTGGTGATAGATAGTGCCATTTTTTTGATAAATTATGTCAATTGTGACCTAATCAGGTAGCAGGTTGATTTGAGCCCTTGGTTAACCTGCACAGGTTTGAGCTTGTTGCAATGTATCCTCCACCTTGGTCATATTTAGGTCCTTCTTAACTAGGAGAAAATAGGGCAAGTTTTTAGGATCACACCTGCCATATTGTAAATTCAGAACCCAATGGCAAAAATTCAGGGTTATTTAATCCTACATTCAAATTTCAAATTACATTTGCAGTTTAGCCTAATTTTTTAAAAATAAAATGATTTCTTTGTATTTTATTTGAATATTTCAAACTTCAGGATCTCACAGATACTCTAAAAATTTTAAGTTAAGCTGCACATTTCAAGTGGACAAAATGAATCAACTGGAATCATATCTGAAGTGTTTAAATCCACCAACTATCAGATCCTTGGGATTTGATGCAAAAAGGAGATAACTTAAATTATAAGTTGAGACGGCTCTCCAAAAGAACTGAAATATTTACAAACAGGATAGTGCAACTACTATTGTTTGCACAGGGTAAAACAATGGCTGTGAACTAGAAGTGGGACCCTTTTGTAAGATTTGGCAACAGTGATTTAAATTTATAAACTGTGGTTAAAGACTCTCACAATTTATAGGGGTGTCACAAATGACAAACTCCTATTGAATATACTCATAAGAAAACCTCACCTACAGGATTTGAACCCCAATACCCCACAGGCTGTCAGCCCGCAGGACCAGCCACCCGGCCGCCCTCAATTTTTGGGCTCAAACCAGAACAGGATTTGACTTTGTAGAATCTCCTTAGGCTTGATGAACAGAAATTTCCTACATTGAGACCTCTCACACCAAAGGTTCCTGGTAACCTGACCAATGAGAGTGCAGGTCAAGCCAAGAATCCTGAAATAACTTAGACCACCGCAGTGGGGGGAGCAAAGAAACTTCTCGTGGAATGTGGGCCACCCAAAGATGACAAATCCCACAACCTGAAAGGAAAATGTGAGCTTTCTCAGTCTGAACCAACCAATTAAATAACTCCTGCAATGGATGCTGCCAAGGGCTGTAAAAACCTGGTAGACAGAAGCACCTGGCCCAAAGGAATTTCTAAAAGTTTCCCCATGGCAGATGGGTATACTTATACCCTGGACCGCCAGAAAGTTATCCATTGCCATTATTGCAATAAAGTGTCATGAACCTTTGGTTCAACCAGGTCATCCTATATTTGATTTTAGTCCTGTTTCATTTGCAGACCAACTCCAGCGGTCCTGTGCCTCCCACCTATTCAGCCTAAGAAATTGCAGACCAGCTGCCCAAACTATATCACTCACTAGGAGCTCCCTTTGGCCCAGTAAGTTTCACAGAATACTCACCAAACCTGGCAAATTGTGAGTTCATGCTAGAGGAAATCTTTATTTCACGACCCAGAAGCTAGAACTAGAGAGACTGAGATGGTTTACAGAGAAGAGACCAAAGTCACAATACCTCCTCTTCTATTCTGCAACAAGTACAACTACTTGCCCACCTACTTAGTTCTGATGACACCACCTCTCACCCTGCAGCCCAACTGCCTGCAGGAATCTGTTACAGCCAGTGAGTCCACTTCAACCCAGATATTTGGAGTAATGTACATCGTCCTCACCAGCCTGATAGATCCAATGGTACCTGCAAGTGGACCCTGGGACCTTCTGGGCAAATCAATATATTATATTATAAAGTTAGCACCAATCTTGTGGTGGGCCCTGCCTGCAGGACCCGCAGGCTGTCAGCCCACAAGTTCCCAGGAACCCCCCACAGGCTGTCTCCCTGACAAGGGGGCACACTTAATATAAAAGGTTTGGAGTGTCAATTTTATACTTCTGGGAAGTATAATAAACAGAAAAAGGGGAAGATTTAAGAAGAGAATGATACTTTATTGAATACAAATATAGAATAATATATAGTATCATGACAAGCCATATACCATCCATGTACGTCATGGGGGTCATGGGGCTTATCTGAGTAATGTTTCTCTTGAGTCATGAGGCTTAATCAAGTTGTGTTCCATTTAGGACCTGGATTGAGTGATCCCTGTCATAGATGGTTGACTGATAATGGTGCCACCAGTTTACTGGCTGGCTGGTGAACCATTTGGTGCACCATTTGGTGATCTACTCAGTGTGTTAATTCCCCAAGAGGGAGTAATTAAAGATTTTGCAACAGGAGCAAGAAATAGTAGCTTTATTGAAAAGATATAAGAGAAAGAAGTTATAGTCTTAATAGGCTTGCAGGTCATAAAATATACCTAGGAATATCCTGACTATTCTTTGAAGGGGTGGATAAAAGGGCAATTTCTTTGCAAAAGCAGGTGCCTCTGTAGTTATTCCTGATGAAGCTGGCATTTTTGTTGGTGTTTCAGAAGAAGATATTCAATTTGAAGCCCCATTGTGAAGAGGTCTTGAACATACTTTGCTAGTGATCATGAGAGTTGAGATTGATTTGGTTCCCAATTTACTGGGTTCACCTGATGACTCAGAGTTAGTGAAATCTCCAACACTAAACATTTTTATTAAGTTTACTATGTTTTTTGAAATTGCAGGATTGTCAAATCCATGAACCAAATTTCAAATCACTTTTGAATGGCACTAGTAAACTCAGATATTAATTGCGGGAACTGGAATCCAAATTTAATGTACAGTAAGCACACTAGGAAACACCAGCCCAAATCAAGAAGCTCCACCACAACTAAAATCAAATGAAAAATTCAATCTTGATAATCATGTTTAGACATAAAAAGTGATTAAACTTTAAAATCACCCAAAACTGGAAAAGATACAATATTATATACTTCAAATCACGGATATAGAAAATCTTCCACTATTCAAGGCTAAATCAAGAGAAAACAACTACTCACAACTAAACCAGAAAATCCAAATAAAACCCATATTTATTCTAATATGTATTTTGTTATTTTATTTTTATGGACCATCAATGGCATTCCCAACCTGCTCCTGCACCAGCCCGCGGGGCAGCCTGTCCACAAGAGCATCCCAGAGGATCCAAGGACAGACCCAGAACCCAACTCAAGGGGAGTAATTCCAATACACAGGCCTCCCAAGGTGTCAGCACAAGCCAATCACCTCCCATATCACAAGTCAGAAAAATCAGCTTGAATCCCAGACAGAAACCACTCTTGTGGCCTGCCACCAAAGTCTTCCATACCAAGGTCATTAGAAAAAATGAGTTTATATACACCTCCACTGTGTACCCAGTTGTAACACAGCCCCACACTCTGGATTCCAGGGTTGCCAGTTCTTGCCCCTGCGTTTTTGATACATCCTATGAGCAATTGATCACCAATGATGAGCAATCTGCGCCTGTGGTGTATTCAACAATTGATAGGGCCACTGCAAGCAAGAGTGATCCCATCTTTTACACAAAGATCCCTATCCTGTGTGCTGAGCCTGATAGCTTGGATGCTGCGGTACCTGCCAAAGGCAAGGATCAGTTAACAGATAGTGAGTGTGAAGCTCTACTCAACTGCCTGAACAGAGGAATAGCAGTTTGGTATATTGCATCCAAATTTGGTGCCACAGCCAGATATATTGGCAGCTTCAACACCAAATACAATGACATTAGTTGAATCATCAAAATACTAAAGGCCAAGCAGCAGCCAGAAGACAGTTGAGGACTGCTGCATTTATGCCAAAACTTATCTAGCCCTAAAGAAGGCAGGAAATGTCCAATTATTTTACATAGACAAATCTTTGTTTTTCTCCTCACCCAGAGATATTTTGATGATTCACGTGGTGGCAGTTTTCAGGAAAGGGCTGATTTTGCTAAAATAAAGACTCTATGCTGGAAGTTGGTGAAGGATCATGGCTTAAGACAGGTAAATGTTTGGTAGGAAATGATGGCACCCCAGTTGATTAGATAACTGATGGCTACTGATGCTGGAGAGTGTCTCAGTCTGGTAGGTAACTGATGGCTACTAGGACTGGATGGTTTCCCAACCTAGTAGGTAAATTATGGCTACTGGGAAAGGATAGTGCTCTAACCTAGTAGGTAATGTATGGCTTCTAGGGAAGGATGGTACTGCAAACTAGTAGGTAACTTATTGCTGCTAGGGAATTATGAGCTGAGATTGCTCTGAGATCCTTTGACCACTTGCAGGAGGTCTGCAGGTGGCAAATCTTACCCAGTTTAGGGGTAAAGTTTACCTATCTATGTCTTCCTGGTAGCTTTGGGGAGGTTCTGAAGCCACTAGAGAGGCATGGATATGACCAGGGATGTTATCAAGGTAGTTGCTTGGGAAAGCAGCTACAGAAATTGGTAATGAATTTTTTTTCTGGAAAGCAAAGTTGTTTGCTTTGCAAATCAAAGTCTCAAACTAACCACTCAAGTGAGTAAAAACAACTGCACAGACAAGAGGATTGTCTGTGGTCAATGGCCTAAAGTGGAGGTCACTGATGGGGTCCTAGTTAGACGCTGACTTACTTGTAGACTTATTGCCTGAGTCTGATGTGTTGGTATTCAGGCTATAGAGAAGGAAAGAAACTCAATGGTTCATAGAGAAGGGCTTGAAAGAGGACTGAAAGATTTCAGAGAAAAACTTGCAGAAGGAGTAGAAGATGAAAAAGAAGGACTTGAAGAAGGAGTAGATGATAAAGAAGAACTTTCAGAAGGACTGACAGAAGGAATAGAAGATGACTGAGAAGGACTAGCAGAAGAAGAAGGAGCAGCAGGAATGAACTTGGACAGTTGAAGATAGAAAAGAATAGAAGTAAAAAGAAGGGAATAATTAAAGAAAGAATTAAAAAAGAAATAATAAAAAAGATTAAGAAAAATTAAAAGTTAAGAAAAAACAAGTTAAAAGAAAATGAACTGTGAATTTTTTAAAAGTGTATTGAGTAAGGATGAGCAAGAGCAGATGGAAACAGACCAGGTAAACTCTGGGAATAAGACAAGTTTTTCCAAAAACCATGAAAAGAAGCAAGAGGCAAGCAGCAAGCAGTTTTGAACTTCTCTGAGTAAAGGAAAATGTGGGGGAATACAGAGAAACATTGAAGAAATTAAGGTGCAAAATCCCTTAAATAAACATAGTCAGAACCAATTAAGTTTTCTCAGAGAATTGTGACAGGAATACAGCAAACCCATTCAAAACGCAGACCAAGTGTTTATCTGGAGCAAGTCAACACCAGGTTCAGACCATGGTCTAGAGCAAGTCATTTGGGGAAACATTTTGGCAAACTTCTCAATAAGGACGTGTGATTGGCTGCAGGCCAAAGCCTATTTGATCAAGGTTTTCAGTAGTTAAACTGAAGGGTTTAAGCCTAAAAATGATGGAATCAACAAGGAAAAGCTGTTTTTAATTAGCTGAAGTAAGTAAAAAAGTTTAATATATCTTAGAGCAAGGAAAGATGGATAGTTTAAGCCTGGAAAAACCAGAGTTCTGAGAAGGAGAAAGGACTGAAACAATGGGATATAAAAGGGAGAACAGTCTGAGGCATATCAGGGATTAGAAACAGTTTATTACAAAGGCCACAATGACATAACTAGGAGCCAAGTACAAGGACAAAGTAGTAGGAGCTCAAGATAAGGAGCAGAAGCCTAAACAATGAGCTGGAGTCCAAGACTAAAGTGCAGGAGCCAAAAAACAGACAAAAGGAATCCAAGAGATCATCAAAGGGCTCCAAGTATTGGCAAAACCCTATTTTTTCTCATAACACCTGGGCCATATACCAGAAGGCTTCTAAGAGGATCTTCCTTCTGAAGCAAATTAACGCCCATTTTGACCCCTATCTATATTTCTGAGTAGTATATTAGTCTCTATGAGTGAATTGCCCAACATCTTTTACCCTAGTCAAGGGGAGAAGAATACCTATTGCCAAAGCTGTCAAAGGTTTGCTATTAGTAAGACTTCCCAGGAAGAATAGGAAAGGTTGACTAGACACCTTGAGATGACAGATAGAGGGAGGAAATTGATTGGGTTTGAGTTAACCAGACTATTGAAAGATTAGTATCAGCCTCCAAAAGGTCTAGCTACAGCTGAGGTTCAAGTACATGGAGGAGATGCTTTCCTAATAATAGGAAAAGTATTGGAATAATTCACTGTGATGCAAGCCAAGTACGAGTTCTAACATGGCCAAATGCCCCAACTAAGAAATGAAATCCCCTTCCAGCTGGTACCTGGCTTTGACCCAGGACACACAATGGGGACTGGTAAACAGAAACATCACAGCTAGACATGTGTGGGCTGAGAAGGGACTAAAGGATAGTTTAGCATATTGTGAAGCTATCAGGTACAAAACATATTTCATGGTAGCAATTTTTAGTCATCATGATTTATATTAAAATCAGATGATAAAAGGATTACATAATAGCAGGAACTTCCTTTATTTTCTCCAAAATGTCAAGAAATACTTGTATATTGCTTATTGTGACATAACCAAAATTCTTGTACTTGATAATTTCAGGATCCACAAAGTGAATTTGGTAGTGTCAAAGTTTCTACCAATCAACAAAAACAGCCATACCTCCAGCTACTGCCTCTCTTAATGTCCAACAAGACCTCTCTTCCTCCCACTACATTCTTCATTTCTCAATCCAATCAAGGAGGTGTTTTTATAGATCATGAAAAAGGTTAAAAAAGGCCTCTCATAGGATACAGATGAACATTTCAATATTCTTGAATTTGGGAATTCTCAATACCACCTGACATGGTGGCAGATTTCTGAAAGAACTCTGGGTCCTTTATCCCAAAAGCCCTTGCTTCTGATCCAATCAAATAAAGAGATTTTGTCTGGTTTCAGTTAATTGTTTAATTTACATTTCTGTTTCATAAGTATAATTAAAAAACATTTCCTAGATTTATAATATAATAAAGTCTTTACTTTTAGTATGTAGTTTTGATTATAGAAAGATTATAGTGATAATTATATATATATATTTATTCTAAAAGATAGATAAAATAGTTTTTAGTATAATTAAGTAAGTATAAGTGTCAAATTCAGTGGTATAAATTAAGTAAAAAATATATTTAAAATTAAATATTTTTACTGTTACCTTATCTTTATAACAAACCTTTTATTGTTGTGATGCATGTTAATTTTTTAAGCCACAAATCTAAACTAGTGAGTTGTCAACAGATCCATGTTGATTTAGTGCCACCAGTGTCACCTGATATGAAATCCAATGATTTACACCTGTTTGTTAATAATTATTATATATGAATTGTGTTAAGATTGGCTCAAGCTATTTAGAAAATCATATCCAAAAGGAAAAACTTCAAATTCTAAACAAGTAGGTATTTGAAAAATATAATTTAGTGAATTTAATCTGCTTTGGTGGAGTTTCACACTTTTTGCAGTACAGCACCACAATTATTTAATATTGTAGTGCACAAGGCATTCACTTGAATACAGTCATATGTGAGGATATGAGTAGTATTGTATCAGAAGAGCCAGGATCAGTTGAAAACATAATTATTGTCAAAGAATGACTCCTGAACATGCAGAAGTACTTGCAGATTAAAAGATGATTCTATTGTAATTGATTAATTCTTATTATACCTTCTCAAAAATTAAACCCTGGGCTGCTAGCAACGTCTTTTAGGACATTCTAACACACCCTTATTTTGGGTAATAAGCAATCTAGGTTTGGTGCTTATTGCATATCAACCAATAGAATCTATTCATCTTCATCCAGCACAGGTGGTCCTTGCTGGTGTGGGGCAATTTGGTAGCTTCATAATCACTTCCTTATATCCTGACATGCTTCAGGTTTCATGCTTAATAATATAACTTATATGGGGACTTGAGATTACAGGGAATCAAACCCAGCACCTTGGTGCTTAATGAAAAAGTAGGGCAGTGCCCTGGTGCTGCAATAGTGCCTATCATTGGCTAATTTGTGGTTCAAGTTAGCAGACTACTACTGCTCCAATATACATATATTTTATATTACTAATTTATGGTGTTAGGCTGCTGTAATCCATATCTGCAAGCTCTGACATAATTGGCATCATTGCTTGGTCAAAAATCTCAACATAGAGATTGAGTTTTTTATCTGCATTTTTAGTATTATAAATAAAAGCTACAAGAAAATCTGCAGATTATAGTATTTTATTATCTATCAGATGATATCCTAAGTTTTCTAACATTAGGAAGTACAGAAAAACGGTGACTTTGGCTAATCGCTGGCCCAGAATATTCTGTTGTCATCAGAAGTAGCAAGTCTGACAGGGCCCAAGACCCAAAGGATTTGGGATTTTCTTCCTAATTCTGGATATTGGTTCATAGTTGTTGCTGCTATATTTTAATATAGAGATTTATACTTTATGGCAACAGTATAATCTTTTGCTCTCTACTTAACCAAAATCAAATTAGGGAAAGGATTCAAAATATCAACTCTTATATTAGATGAGTGATATTGAGGATGGCCTGGCTGCCTATGCTTTTCAAAGTTAGCTCACAATGCTAAAAAGAGACTGAAGTAGCTTTAGGGTGTTGCAACAGGAGCCCAACCTTGGGGGTGTGTGGTTTGTTAAGGAAGCTTGCTTGAAAATTTCCATAGCTCAGTATTCTTTATGATGCTGCACAACTATTCCTCAACTTGAGCAGAGTAGCTGTTTACCTGGGCCATGTTCCAGGGCTAGCTAGCCTGATTGGCTACTAGTTGGTGGAAGTGATTGTTCCTCAATCAGAGCTACTCTAATACAATGTTCTCAGAGCCTTTTATCTTAGACTTTTTGGCCTGGCAGCCCATTCTATGGTGAACTCTTTTAGACTTAATGCAGTTGACAGTCCATATGGCAGCTCTCTTGTTCTAGGATATAATTAAAGTTTAGAATATAAATGATTATGAGATGTATATTTGAGGTGGTTATTGAGGTGAATTAATTAGTTGTACAATATCTACATTTTCTGTTCACTAATTAGAATTAGGGAATTTATTAATGTCAAGATGTGATTTGACTGTCAATTAATTATTCTTGGGCCTGCAGGACTGCATTTTTTTGTTGAAACTATTTCTAAGAGCACTTAGCTGCTGACCTGTTTAATTGGTTAAACCTGTTAATTAGTTGATACCCCCAAAATCCTGAATTAAGTTGTTATATAAAATTAAAATAAGCAACTTTTATAAAACATAATTTTAGATGATGTATTTTTTATAATAATAAATTATTTTAATTTAAACTAGCTAAAATTGATATTAATGCACTAATTTAAATTTAAAAATAAAGTTGCAAGAGATAAAAAATTTATGGGGAATAAAGCAAATGTGCAAGGGGAAAAGGATTTATTTGGGGAAACTTTACCCAACATGCTATTGTCTGCAATGTATTTCAGTTACAACCACATGCTCTTCTGTATATGGTGGATAATTCTTGCACAAACTGCTAGTGGAGTTTTGTTCATCACCCCTGTGGCAGCAGAGCATCTTATAGAAGATAAGGGGGAGAGGGAATTTACAAAGAGGCTCTTTTCTAAAGGTATGGAATAACCATAAATTGATGCTAACACAAAGCAATCATAGAGAACATGCTCTACTGTTTGGTATCCATGTAGCATCTTCAATTTTTTTAGTGCATATTGGCAAAAATCAAATTGGGTGGGAATATCTCAAGTTTCTTTTTATTTGCTTTGGTGATGAAGTGTAACAAAATTCCTAAATAAACTGCAATATGGATTCTTTGAGATGTGTATAATTCCAAAAACATGCAAAATCTTTTTTATGTTGTTACTAAACTATTTATGTATCATGAATTTGAATTTCAAAGATCAAACTGACCAGGGCTCTGCTGGCATTTACTGCCCATGTTTTACTAAAAGAAAAATTGAAGGCTTCATTTTATTAACAAGGATTTCATCCCTGGCTTGATTTGTAATTGATTTGAAAATTTCATTGAAAATTTCTAGGTTTATAAATTTCTTTCCTGTTTGAAATTCTACTTATTTGAGGTTTGATTCATATGAATTCATATTTAAAAAAGGAAATCTCTCAATACTTTTTGAAAATATATTCATCGAAGTATATTTGAAAGTATATTTGAATTTCATTTATTTGAATAAAGTTGGTATTTACTTCAAAATCAAATGATTCCCTCCCCAAGTTGAAAACCCCACTGGTGCTTCATATCCCTTTCCTAATGCTTTTTTATTTGCACATTTATTCATGTTAATTTCAATGTTTTTTTCTATAGGTCTTCTTTGAATCACCGGGGCCATCAGTGATTGATAAACCCCATATACATCACTTGGTGTATATGTCATCACTTTAACAACATCTTCCTCATTTCTTAAAGTAACTAGAAAAAGTTAAGTATAAAACAAATAAACTTACTCATTCTTATCTCTGTGGCCCCTTCATCCACAGACACCCCTTTGGTGTATTTCAACAATGTTGGGTGTTCTTCTGTTGTCTTTCTTGCTTTTATTCTTCTTTATTTTCTTGAAACTCCTGCTTCCACTTGATTTCCTTCATTTGATAAATCTTTATTCATTCTTGAAGCACTTATGTTTTGTGTTCTTTATCTTGTTTCTTCTTTATTTCCTTCTTCATCCATGTCCATTTCTATTTTTTCTCTCTCCTTGTTTTGATTCAAATTTTCTTCATTTCTACTTCCTTTATTTTCATTCAGTTCATTTCATTCATTTGATGGTTCCCACTGTGAACTTTCATTTTCTTGAATTAATATGAGCTTTCTTTGATTTGTTTTATTGGCACTTTTACAGGATTCTTCTGAATTGTATTAATTGTGTGAAATATTTTTGAAATTTAAACTTTCTAAAAACATTTCCCTGTATAAGAAGCAAAATTTCGTTATTTTGGTCATTTATTAGTGTTCCTAAGTTATTTTTTGCTACTTTATTTGATTTCACAATTGAATTTACCTTACTTGCCAGCTGATGTCAGGGCCCAATGGCTTCTGACTCTGAACCATTAAATTAAAGATTGGATGTATTTGATTTATTTATTTCAAGGTCCAAAAATGACCACAAATGAAGGGAATGGGAATCAGGCTCTTTTTATACCATTTGATCTGATTCTTCCATATCATTCTCAGAGGTTCTTGGGTCTTCATCTGGGGGCTCATTCTGTGAGTCTGAGACATCAGCTGATTTTATGGCATCATATTCTGTTGAGAATCTTTGAACTTCACACTTTGCTTTTGTTTATTATACAAAATAGCTTAATTCAAAGCTCCTGCTTTGTGGCTTAAATTTGAGCGTAAGAGTGTCCAAATCTGATCAGTGTCAGCTGAGATACACTAGTATTTGTCCGCGCAGCATTAGTTGTAGTCTTTGTAGGCCCAAAACCTAATCACATTTCCTTTTTGGGATGTATCAATGAGTTCTCCCGGGCTAAATATTCAACTCTGATTAAATTCTGAACTAGTTCACTTAGGGAGACCATCAAGGTGTTGTTTTGGCAGCAAAGATCTGCTCTATCAGCCCAGGTAGTTAAAATGCAACTTTTAGAAATAACAATGTCATGAAGGTTCATGAAAGCTGATATGTGAAAACTTCCCTTGTTGTAACTGTGCTGTTTTATAAGAGTTGCAAGGGAAAAATGTTTAGAAATTAGATCATATTCTTTATTGAGAGATAAGTATTATATAGTCATTCTGAATCTTAGATAAAATGAACATGATTGTGTTAATCACTTGATTGGATGGTGAAGGGGGTGGCTTGATCCTGGTAGTGAGTCAAGCGCCAAAACAAGGTATCCACTGTAAGGAACCATTATTTGTTCATGTTGTTAGATTTAGAAATTTGAGTTGACTTCCTAGTTTGGCTCCAAGTCACTGAGAAGTTGGGTTGCAGGTCACAAACCTGATTAATTGGAACCTTGCTGGTGGGTTGAGTCTGCTGTTTTGACACCCCCTGGCTGAAGGTTGGCCTCCTCTGGGGGAAGGTTGTCAGGGAGGTTGCTAGGGGCCTGGGCACCATATTAGACTAGCTGTTGATTGGTAGTTGGTAGGGCGGTTTCTTGTTGTTTTTGTTTTGCTTTACAGGGTCTTAATTGGTCATGATGGAGGACTTTATCTTGCTTGTGTTTGCCGAGTCCTTGCACAAGGTAAGTGCTGTTTTTGTTTACCTTTAAGATATAGTGGGCCCCACTTTTGTGGGCTGTAACTTGCTCTTATCTGTGTTCATTACCCATACCCTGTTGCAAATTTTGTGTCTGTTTTGGATGAGGACAAACATATTTTGAAAAAGTTTCTATTCATTTTCAAACTGATCACAGTTGGCTTGCATGATTTGAGGCGCTGAACAAGGGGAAACCTTGGTGGGCATTTACAGCTTGGGTCCTGTGAGGGCTTTAATGATATTAAAATTTGTGCCATAAATAAGTGTGAAGGGGCTTTTCCTGATGGGTCTGTTCACACAAGTACGTCATACAAGAAGTGCAGTTGGTAGCTGCTTATACCAGTCCTCAGGTCTTTTGGCAAAGAGCTTGGCAAGGACCTACACTAAGCTACTGTTTAGACGCTACACTTGTCTATTGGCCTGAGGATGGTAAGGTGTTGTCACTGTGTGCTGGACCCCATTCTTGGTGTTGCAACTGAACCAATGAGGATTCAGTATTTGGATTGGGGAAGACAACTGTCCAATAGAAAGGAAAGGAATAATAAGAATAAGGTATTGTTTATTATAGAATACTGCAATTAATATACTACATGGGGAAAGCCACTGGGCCACAAGGGGGTGACATGATGGCATGTTACATGTAAGGATTGGAGCCAAATAATAACTTGTGCAGGATCAGAAGATTGAATTGGTAGTACTCCTAATTAGGAGAAAGTGCCCACAGTTTGACATTGTCATCAGATTGGTTCATGTCATTAGATACGTCAAGGGGCAACTCATTGAGCACCCCCTGCATATTGTAAGATACATTGGCAAGCAAGTCTGGAAAATTGGTTGCAACACCCCCTTGCCCCCTGCTTGTTGTCTGACACCAGGATCAGAGTTTTTGGGAGGTCTGGGAAGGTCCGCACAAACAACTTTTGTGTGGGGATGGCAGGGCAGGGGTGCAAGCAATTGTGGTGAAGCTTTTTGGTGTTCCCTTGGGTGTCCTCCAGCTGATAGGTGTGGTTGTCATAGACTGCGGCTATCTTGAAGGACCCCAAGTGATTGGGTTCTAATTTGGCCTAATTGGGGTTGAGGGCGTAAACAGGGTCACCTATGGCATATCTGGCCTCAAGGTGTCTTTTCCCTCCCTCAATTTGCTTGTGTTCAATGTCTTGGGCCTTGGAGCGCCACTGGCTCAGGGAAGTGGTAGGCAACAAGGGGGTTTTTGTGGGAACTGTGGATTGTAATTTCCTTTGTTCTACTCTTGCCAAACCATCAGGTATCCCAAAAGCCAAGGTACTGGGGCTGAACCCAGTGCCCCTGTGATTCTCTCTTGTAAGTTGAGCAGTGTGTTAGGCAGGTGTTCAGTCCACACAGTATTAGAATGTTCCTGTGAGAGTTTGGTGATCAGCTGGGCCAGGAAGCCATTCAATTGCTTTATGCGCCCATTGACTTCCAGATGGTATGGAGTCTTGACTATTTGTTGTAGGGCATTTTTGGCGCAGTACACTTTCATGACATGTCTAACAAGCTTGGGACCCCTGTCTGTAATGAGGCGTTTGGGTCATCCAAAATGGGCCATAATTTCCTTGCCAATGAAGAAAGTGATGGTGGTGGCAGTGTGGTTAGTGGTTACCCACGCTACTGGCCAATGGGTGAAGTAGTCAATGGCTGTGATGATATATTTCTTCCCAAGTCTGTCTTTGGGGAGAGGTCCAATAATGTTGAGGTCCCACTTCTTGAAGGGTTCCATGGCCTTGATGGGCAGGACAGACTTGGGGGGAGTGCAGGTTTGGATGTGTTCTTTTTGCACAGCACACACGTTTCAAGGAGGTCCAAGATGTCTTGACGCATGTGCAGCCCCCAAACCTTCTGTTTCATGATCTCAAAGAGGTTACGCCCTCTGATGAGACCCAGGGTTTGGTGGTAGTAAAATATTGTGTCATCTTGCTGTGTGGTGGGAATATAGGGTGTATTTTCTCCTGTCTCCGCGCAGTGGCAGACATTGCCCACATTGGTGGTGAACTGACTTTCATTGTCCTTCAGTTTGGAGATGGTTACAAAATTAAGACCTTAATAAGAGGTTGCTTCAGGTCAGAGGTAAAGCATTGGCCAATATGGGTCTAAACAGTCACCTGGTGATGGACGCCACTTAGTGCCTTGAGAGGGCATCTTCTGTGACAAGCTCTTTCCCAGGCTTGTATTTGATATGCAACTGGTAAGGAGATAGGCACTCAACCCAGCCTGCCTGACAGTGTGTCAAGTGGGACTGCATGTTGAAGTATTGGAGTGACTTGCGGTCTGTCAGGACACAGGGTGGAAAGGTAGCCCTTTCCATGTAACAGTGCTGCTTCTTGACGCAGTGCACAATTGCTGCTAGCTCCTTGTCATGAATTGGGTAACATTTTTCTGAGTCAGTGAGCTTCCTGGATTTGTATGACATGGGGAAGAAGATGCCCTTGTCAGTTTTTACCCGTAACACACCCCCTATGGCCCTGTCAGAGTCATCAGTCTTAAGTTTGTATTGGCAGTTTTGATTTGGAAACTTTAATACAGGTGCAGTTGAAAGTCTCTGGCAGGGGTCCAATGGAAGCGCTTTTTAGTGTTCAGGAGCTCAGTGAGAGGTGCAATAAGTTCTCTGCAATTGGGGATAAATTTACGCACATAGGCAACCATGCCCAAGAATGTACGCACCTGACCAACATTGGTGGGAGGTGGCATGCTGGTGATTGCCTTGATTTTGGCAGGGTCAGGCTTTATCCCTGGGAAGAGATGGTGTTCTCAAGGAACAAGCGCTCCAAATTGAGGAATTCACATTTGGAGGGCTTAGCCTTCAACTGGTTTTTCCAAAGGGTGTTAAGGACAGCACAGAGGTGTTGGAGGTGCGTGGTTTGATCTTGACTGAAGACAATAATGTTGTCAAGGTACACAACAACACACTTTTCAATCAATCCCTCAAGTGCTTTGTTCAGTAACATGGCAAAGGTGGAAGGAGTGTTGGTCATTCTGAAGTTCATGACCTGGCACTTAAACAACCCGTAGTATGTTCAGAAGGCAGTTTTTGCTTCATCCCCTGGTGCAATGCAGACCTGGTTATACCCCGCGGTGAGATCAATCTTGCTAAAGACCTTTGCACTTGCAAGTGTGTCAAACAGGTTTTCAATCAACATCAGGGGGTATTTATTATTAACAGTCACCTCATTTAAGGCGCGGTAATCTGTGACTAGGCAAAGGGACCTGTCCTTCTTGGCTACAAAGAATACATCAGCCCCATATAGAAAAAGCGTGGGGTGTATGAAGCCCTTATTAAGTGCGTCTACAAGGTGCTGGTAGAGGGTTTCATCTTCTTTTGGTGTCAAGTAATAGAGGGGACGTGCCTTGGGAAGCAATCCTTGTAGTTGTACAGCATGCTGGATCTCCCGGGGAGGGGGTAGTTGGTCCAGTGTTTCACTGAAAACGTCCTTATACTTCTCAAGGAGAGCGGCAAGTGCTGGTGGAGGTGGAGTATTCAAGGGAAGGGCTGCAGGTGGTTCAGTGTGGATAACTTCAACTGAGCATTGATTAAAGTCTAGTTTTTCTTCTTAATTCATATGAACCTGTTTCTTTCATTCTGACAAAACACATTGCTGTGAAGCAACTTGCTCATTTTGACAGGATATATATGAAAAACCACCCCATTCCTATTGAGGGTAATAACAGACGTATCCCAATCAATGTAGGGACAGTTGTGACGGAGCCAGTCAAGGCCAGCAATGACATCATGGCTGAGCCCTGCCATGATTGGTCTAGATAGCTTAACCTGGATGTTCTTCATTCTCATAGAGAAGGGTACTGTCTCATGGGTAATTGCCACTCTTCAGGAATCAGCCACTTGCACTGCCTTGAAACTTCTTGGCACACGGTCTAATTGTTGAGAATCAGTGAACGTCTGGTCAACCATAGTGTGGTTGGCCCCAGTATCTACCAATAGTTTGTGGGTATTCCCAAAAAAACGGAAGGGATAAGTCAAGCAGGTTACTTTATTGGGAGAGTGGCTTGCTTGAAGCATGGGGTTATTGCTATGAACTTGGAAGACGTTGAGGGTTTCAACTTTGTGAATGTTGTAGTTGCAGGGGTTCTTTGCTAAGAGGGATTGATAGTGAGGGTCAAGTGGGGTTGTAGAACCTCTTGTAACTACAATCCCCA